>JAQIWG010005372.1:0-14620 GCA_034695025.1 Chamaedrilus cognettii | reverse complement strand
CAAGGTTAAATTCCAATTATATTTATCAGGCATCAATTACACAAAAAATAATTACAACGTACTTTTGAATGTCTCTGCGAATGAAATAACAACTGTGCTTAAAAGCAAACGAACGAAGTTGATAAATTGGTCAGTGGGCTCAAACTTTTGAGCAATACTGTATGTATGCTACATGTATGACGGGCCAGCGATAGACGAAAATTTAGTGAAGCTGCAGGGATAAAGTGTTGGTTAACTTGATAGTAATCATTTTTAATTTGAGAACATCCATAACTTTCGGACTTTCCTAAATAAATTCGGTAGTCTTGTTGCAAATTATACATGTATCCTCGACAATCGCTACAAATGTGAAACGAAATATGAATTCAAAAATTAAAGCCGAGTTATCGCGATTTCGAATGAGGCTTTTAACGCATTGGTACATCGTACATGCACGTCGATATTAGGCGGGAATCACACTGTAGGCCTACAACATGTAATGTGCAAGCGCTGTCAATATAAAGCAGAACTTAAGCTTTTTATCTAATTTTTTACTGTATCACCTTTGAATTACTATCAGAAGAATCATGTGCATGGGCCTACAATGTCATGTACAGGTAATAATTATCAGAGAATTTCGCAGACCCCGCCTACGGGGGTCTAACCCCCCCCCCCCCCAGTTCTTTTAATTTTACTTGCCAAGCAATTAAGTCGGGGAACAAAGAATAGACTTGCAGCCCACAGCTCCCCGGTTTTCTTTGATCGGCGCTGTCTTGAACGCCAGAAAACTTGGCGCAGACGCCAGAAACTCGATCGTACCCCTGGCGTCTCCGGACGCCAGATTTCTATGGTCACGGTTTTGCTGTTATTGTCGTCTATTATAATATAGGTATAGCGCAATGACGCAGCCATGCTAATGCATGGCTGCGACGCCAGAAAATGAAGACATCGCGCTTCTCGAAACGACTATAGGCAAAAGGCCGATGTCACCGGCCTGATCGATCCTTGGCGTCTGGACACCAGAACAGTATAACGAAGTTGCAGACTTCTGAACTCATCAATCATGATCAGCCTACGCGTTAGACCTAAAGGTCTAATTACTCGATCGCGTTGTAACTTACTAACAATACTCGAAGTATTGTTAGTTTGTGGCCATGAGTTGGGCCTAATAGAGCGTAAACATTTTCCCGGCACGCTCAGGAGCTTCGCGAATTCGTAGGCTACCTATGCAGGCCTACAATATTCAGGCCCAGACTAGGCTATATAAAAATTATGCCTGTGCGCAAATAACTAGCTAGGCTTATAGCTTATTACATTTTCTGAAGCTTTTGCGAAATTTATGGGAAACTTGTAGCCTAATCTAATTCGAATCATAAAATTGAGTCTTATTGACTTAGGCATTGAATATGATATAGGCCAACACATACATGTAGCTTACGTACCAAAAATGAACTTAGCCTACTTACCAACTTTTAAAGAGCGACACCAATGTCCCCCCTCGCGTGTTATATAGTGCACTGCACATAGTCACTGCACTGCTCTGACTAACTAAAATAATAGGCCCATTTTGTAAGAAATTTCAGGTGTCCAGTGAGATGTTATACAAGTTTATTAAAAAATATAATGTTTTTGCATGGAAGTGCTTGCCTCTGGTCAGCTCAGTCGGACAACTATTCCACCAATCAAAAGAATTGTTGATTCCGCGACAACGTTAATTATGTGCCAAATTACACGATTCGTCGCCTCTTATCACTCGGTCAAGATCAAAACTTCCAAGAATGAAATCATTGCGTCACATTGATAATTGCGCGGCCATGATGGCGGCCATTGATTTAAGTGCTAACAACACCAATTAGGCGTGTTAGGCATGTTAATTAACGCCAGTTTCTAATTCAACAGCGATGGCGATTGATTCTAATAACGGTTCAGCAGAAATTCACGATAAAAAGATCAACAGGAGTGAGCGTGATTTGAGAGCCACTTCACAGCGCACGGACGTGTTGGTTCCATATTGTCAACTTTCTATTTACGTCAGACCTCTTCCGAAACTGCGTGATTCGTATTATTGTTGGCTTAACGTTCGTTTCGTCGAGGCATGGCGTTCTGCAGGGATTAATAACACGCTCATCCAGTCCTTTCAACGCTGATTTAACGTAAGTTTAGATTAGTTTTGTCATATTGCTCTTTCTATTATAATGCTGTCCATCCCAACCTCTTCTGGCGTGGGATATCGCCTCAGCACCCTCCCCCCGTCCCGCCCCCCCACCAACCATTTTATCTGCCAGCGGTGCTTAGTAGGAAATTCGCTCATTAAATATTAGTGAGCAGCTTTGCTACTGAGCTATAGCGACTTATATTGGTATTCACTATTGCGAGTTAACCTCGAGTTGGTCAATCGGCGAGTTAAGAGTGACGGTTGTTAATATCCTACGCCTAGCGTGACGTCACTCAATCCGCCGATTGAGCCAACTCGCGGTTAACCCGCAATTGTGAATACCAATATTAGGTTAAGCCTGCACATTGAACTCTATGACTGCATAGTATTTATGGTGTGAGAAGGGGATGCCTGTCATGTTACTGGTTGAACACTACTTTCATGCTGCTTGCATCAGATTGACGGTTTATGTAGACTATCACGTGTGAAGTTCAAATACTGTCGCCACAGCTCATTCTTTAATTCATGATAGACAATGATAGGCCTATGAGATGATAATGGATATATATTATGAAACTACAAGCTGCGCTTTTTTCTAATGACTAGCACCTTGTTCCTTATTTTTAGATTCGTTAGCTTGTAATCGAGGCTGAGATTATTGTATTTGAGTATTAGTTTGATGTTTGTATAATAAAAGTTGTTGAAGTATGAATGTGTTCAAGTGCTGTCATTTGTTTTGATTGTAGACTAGTCATTCGACTATATGCGCATATACAGCAAGCAATAATTATAATTAGCCTTATATAATTATAGCTTTATACTGCAGAAACGTTCCTTGGACCTTTTGGGTCCTATGATTTTGAATGTTTAAAGTTTATAATATTGTCAATTAAAATAGTGAGAATAGTTTTTGATTTTGATGTGAGTGCTTTCATTTACAGTGCTTATCAAAGTGCTCATCAAAGCCTAATTATAGCTTATGAAATTTATTTTCAGAGACGATGTGACCATGAAGACAAGTTGTTATCGAGTCACCCATGGGCACTTTGGACACATTTGACAGCGACCCAAATAACATTGTTTCAATATCTATGAATGAGTCAAGTAGAGAGGTTTTAATTTTAGTTCCGATAGCAACAGTCAAACCGGTGGATTTTTATAATGATAGCTAAGTAACAATATTTTTCAGAGATCATTGAGATCAGAGAATCCAAATCCTTGAAGTTTATTTGTGATATTCGTACTTGAAGAACGAGCAAATATCACAAGTGATGTGCAACTAAACGAACCCTGGTCCCATATCAACGTCGTCGGCGCAATGGAGTCACTGCACTTCTCTCTGACATCCGCTGATCGCACGACACACCATCACTTCGACGTCGTCAAGGATCTCTTTAAGCCGAGGACCACCATGGACGCCCAGCCCACCCTTCCATGCACTTCGGCCGCCGCTACCGCAGGCAAAAGGCCCCTGGGTATTCTTGGCAGTTTGGTAAGCTCACCCAAGTGCTTCGTCATGCAGTGTCGAACAGCAAGGCTTGGTCTTGAGGCCATGACATCATTTTCACCGGATGTGATGAGCGTTGGTGCAGGGTCGATTGGACAACAGTGGAGAAGAACATCGAGCTCGGAGAATGGACGTACGCCGCCTTGTCTTCTGCGGCTTGACAGCGCCGGTGAGTTCAGCACGGACTACGGCTGTGAGGCAGGCGGCCTTGACTACACCTCAGCTGAAGAGGTCCATGGTTTGCCGACGAGCACCATTCTCGATATGTTCCGGCCGTGTTTGAGGAATGAATGCGAAGGTCGAAACTTTGGAGGAAGGTGCTCAAGTAAGGTACAAGGGGCAGGCGTTGGACAGGAGTGCTGCAGTGGTAAAACGAACCTAAGGGAAGTTGAAGAGGTTACGGGTTGCAATTTTGATAGGGCAGTGAAGTTATTGACGGAAGCTACTAAAGGTGAAGTCCCACCAGCTGTCCAAGGTTGTGTAAAACAACGCTTGAATATTGTTGAGGGAGAATTATCGAGTAAGGACTTAAATCATTCTGTTGTTGATATCAAGAATAGACAAAGTATAAATATTTCCGACTTACAAGTTCCGATAAAGAACGAGTTTGTTGGAAGTTCCTTCACTGATCTCTCGGCGACTGCAGAAATTCTGGCTTTAGATAATGAAATGTTGATACTTCCGGAAGAGTTGTCAGTGGATGATTTGAACACTGTAGAATCTTGCAGGCTTGCGGTATTGAACTTGGTAACGGATGAAACGTGCGATAGTATAGAGTTAGATTCAGGAAATTTCTCCCTGTTGCCTGAAATATCTCAAGCGGCCGGGTTCTTTCTTCCTGATCCACATTTGATCAATGATGAGTCTGCGACAAGTATCTCCAAGCGCTCAGTCATCCAGCAATCGCAGAATGTTAGCGGAGAAAACAGGATTCCTTTGGAAGTGATACGGGTTGAATATTCTAGTCTGCAGGATATCAAGAGCGTGCAAATTGATGGCTCCTTTGAGCCTCGATGTGGAAACACAAGTGCCTGGGGTTCCCGTACTGTTGGCAAGAATGCCCAGGGTCTTTCGAGCAGCTGCAAGGGTAAATACAGCGATGGAAAAAAATCACGCGAAAGAAAGCGAAGAGCCAGCCACTCGTCAGATGACGATGAAGGAATTGCGGAGACAGTGACTGATGTCGGAAACTTCGCAGAACACAAGATTGCAAGCGCCTGCACAGTGAAATGTTGGCCGAGCAAGGAGCTCTCAAAAGCAACTCAGTGTTCTGTGCCCACATCTCGGTCCTCATTCGTCATCCCAAAATCTTCCTTTATTTGTCCTCTCTCTTTGAGTGACTCTTCATCCGAAAGCTCCGATGATGATGGCGACGCCTTCTATAGATGCCCACCGGGTCGGGTCGTCCATGATGCGATGCCATTGGCTGGTATCGGGTCAAGCTCCGCCTCCGCATCAACGTCATTGGTCGATGATTGGAGCGAGGATGAAGGTGACGTGGTCACTGGTCCCCACCAGGTGTTGCAAGAGTGTATGGTTGGTGCTGCTCTGCGTTTCTTCACCTGCAGTCTGATGCTGAGCAATCTGACTACCCCATGTGTGGTGGGGGGTAGAGGGAAGGGGGAGGCCTCGCTTCGAGGCACTCGGGGCAGGTCTCCCCCCTCGTGTCGGGAGAGTCTGGCAAGTGGGGGCAATCGCGGGGTGGCAGTGGATGCAAGGGATGGACTGCTAAGCTGTGATCCAAAGTATGTGTCTAATAACTATGTATTTGAATATTACGTCAATTGGCTGGTTGTGCAGTGAGAATATTGCATAGAAAGTTGAACTGATGAAGCTGTTTCCTATTTCTAACATATGGTTGCAATCATGAAAATAGGCAGTTTTATCGACAGTTTTATAATGCTTCTTTAGTGCATTTGATGAGGCACTTAATTTTTTTATAGAACTCGGTAATTTAATTACAATTGTCATTTGCAATTACATTTATAAAATGCTTTATTATGAAATGTAATTTGTTTCATTATACACGTAATTGATCCCCTGCAAGCCGGAAAACAAAGAATTGGCTTGCAGCCCAGAGCTCCCCGGATGAGTCGTAGAGGGCGACTAAGGAAATGTGCGTGGCCCTCTGTACAGAACCAGACTGTAGCAGTATTCGTTACGACACATGGTCGTTAAAACTTCTAAAATCAAAAAGACCTTAGTAATTGTAATTTACAATTTTATGAATGAAAGGCTCTATTATTATGTGAGTTTCATTGTTTATCGCGGTGTATACATGCGTATAGAATTTATAGACTCCCTCTGGAGTGTGGCATCTGTAGTTACATGTGCTCTGTCTGCAGGGTGGAGCTCGGCGGGAGTCCCTCCACCCCGCGCCGGGTGCGCCGGCTCTCCGCCGTCAATGAGACGTGGTGCAGGCACTACGAGTCGGCTACTACTGCAGACACAGATGCGGACAGTAAACAGCCCGCGTATCAACCGGGTGCTATTAGGAAATGCAAGAAGGTGAGGGCAATGGTTTGCATGCCTTGGCCCATGTGCTCTATGACGACAGGTAGGTAGTGAGGAATTCACTAAAATGTAATGAAGCAGTTTCAGATTTTTCTCATAGGAAAATATAAAAGATATAAAGAAGGTATTCACGTCATTCATCGTAGGCAGAATTTTATTGTAGTTGGGCAACACTGAATTAGTTGAGTGTCTATTTGAAAATATCAGCGGAGGATGGATTTGATTTTTTATTTATTTTGACTTTTTTTTTAATCTAACATATTCCTAACATATCTTTGCAGTCATGTTTGTTAGGGACATAAAGAATACAGCAAGTCGTCTATTTGCATTTTGGAGCATCCAATTTATATGGCATGTTAATGATTATGTGGGAGAATTGTAGAAGAGGCATGTATTCAACAGAAGTTTGAAAGCTCCAATCCTAATTCAATTTATTGAATAGATTAAGTTATTTGATCCGTAAAAACCTAGCTCCAGCAGTCCTCATCGGGGCACAATACGTCTAACCTGCGTGAAAACATGGACATTGACATAATAGACGTAAAAAAAGACGGTTAGTTAATTAGTAGATTAAGTTATTTGATGTAATAATTAATTTTTAGGTCTTTAATCTAATTGCATCAATTGCATTTAGTCTTCTTGCATTTACTCAAATATGCACTGAACAGCATACAGTCCCATGGTGCTCTCTGCGCAATAATTGCTTTTTATTTTGACCGAATGAGCTTGGCACTTAATTGTATAGGGTCCAGTGTGGCGTTGAATTTTAATAGTGCCACAAACAACTCAAAAAATTAATCTCCTAACGAAATCTCACCCTTAGCCGAACCCTTCAAGTAATCCTTAACTGGCCCTAACCCAATTCAAGCCACTGTGTGCGGAGTTTATAAACGAAGTCAAACCCCCTGCAGGCCGGGGAACAAAGAATTGGCTGGCAGCCTAAAGCTCACTGGGCGAGTTGTAAAAGGCGACTAAGGAGGGGGAGCAGTTCTGTGCTGACTCTCTTACACAGGACCGGACTGTATAGTCTTTGTGCGACACAGACATTAGACTTTTTATTAGACTTCCATTTAGACATATCATTGGACTTCTTTATTCATTAGACTCATTCATTGGACGCATAATGAAATATACTCTCATTGAAATTCATGTAGATATTTGGATATTTTTATCAAACTACAGAAGAAGAAGAAAATATAAAGAACAAGGTCAGAGTAATTTATAAGCTATAAATAATAGTTTATTGTTAAGTTTAGGAACAAAAGTCAAACCCCCCACAGGCCGGGGAACAAAAGAATTGGCTTGCAGTCCAGAGCTCCCCGGGCAAGTCGTAAAAGGCGACTAGTGAAGGAGTAGTTCTGTGACAACTCTCTTGCCTCGAACCGGACTGTATATAGTCTTGGTGCTACACACAGACATTAGACTTTTCATTAGACTTTCATTTAGACATTTCATTAGACTTTTCTTTATTTATTACACTGAATCATTAGTTGCGTAAAGAAAAATGCTTTCAGAAAAATTCATATAATATATCTGGTAGATATCAAGATACTCATCAAAGATTTCATCAAACTACAAAAAAGAAGAAGAAAAAAGAGAACGAGGTCAAGGTAATTTATAAGCTATAAATAATAGTTGATTGTTTGATAATAAATGTTTGCGCGCTGCTGCAGGTGTGGTTCAGTGAAGCCGCGGCGACTCTCGTTCCCGTCCTCAACGCCTCAATCTGGGCAGAGGAGTACTCCAGTGCGCGCGTTGGGCCCTGGATTCAGCTGGGTATCGACCGATGCCGCTTCAACCGACGCATAGCCGACATCGGTGCCATCGTGTCACCGGTGCTGACACGGGAACATCGCAACAGGATTCATCGCGAACGATTCATCGGGGCGGACTAGGCGTTGAGACGTTGATGCAGAACACTGCCTGTTATTTATTATGATAGTTGTTTGGTAAGTCGCTTCGGCAGTGCATCGGCGTTCTTTAGCCAGTCAATATCATGCTTGAATGAAGTTATATGGTGATCCATAAAATTGTGCTTTTTATTTTACTATGTCTAAATAATTGATATAGTACTTGGAATGTAAAAGGCTGTAGGGCTCTGATACAGTGAATTTCATCAGCCATGCTACAAACAATACTAAGTTAGAATCTGGCTTTCAGAAGCATATTTTTCAAATCTGAAGCAAATCGTGCTTAGGTATGATGGCGTGAGTTACCTCGCTTCATCAACAAGAGCCGCTTATATACGCTTTCATTAAAATATACTTGGTAGATATCTGGATTTTTTCATCATATTGGCAGCTTAGCTTTTCATTTTTCCTTAGATCCTGCTCGTTTAAAAAAAGATGGGTAACAATATATAAGTTCTGGGTTGCTGAAGAAAAGAGGATCATACGTTAAATATTACATTCTTTTGCTTCAGAGTTAACAGCTTAGTGAAAGCTTGGCAAAGTGAAACTATGTCCTTTAACCTTTAAGCTAAAGGATGTGGTTTTTTGAAATGCTTAGAAGAAATATATTTTTTTTTTATATGTTTAGAAGCATTTCAATTTGTTTTTGCCAAATTAGTTTAATTTGAAAAAATTACGAAGTTTTCTTTTTTTTCTTTTTTGTGTCATATAAATGAATTCAATAATCCTTGCTTTGGGATATTTTATGAAATAGCAAGGACGCTTTTTGATAAATTGTCGTGTAGTCGATCTATTGAATATTGAACCATCATTTCTGCTAACATTGAACAGTTCCATTCAAAGGATATTATCTTTCCCTAGAAAAGATAATTGTGGATCTTTCTGTATTACGGCTTAAGAAAATGAAATAAGCATGTGCAAAGGTTAAACAAGATATACCTTTATACTCTGATAAGATAAATTGACTCAACTTATTTTGCAGTGACAATCATTTACAAATTGAAAAGTTGTTTTGGGTTAATTTCACTTGATTACATATACACCACGTTTTGATAAAAATGAGCCCTCTAGAACTCCTAGCTACACCAAAAATATTCAGATGCCTTAGATTGTTTACATAACAGCAGCCATACATGTATAAACACCATAGCCAACACCATACTATCAAGATCATATGCCATCAATTCTGTTCAAATAATGGTTGTTTTTTTAAATGTACCAAAATAGGTAGTTTGCAACATTATTTACAAAGCATTGCATGTCTACAATTGTTACAAACAAACAGCAAAAATAGGATCGAGTCCCAACTGGTGTGAAAATGTTCTTCTTATTTCCAATCACACATGACAAAGTCTGGCTTTCACATGTCATGTGATCTCCAAATGTCTGAGACACGTGAAGGTCACTGTTTGATTGCTTTATCGATAGCTGTTTTAGCACAAGTTCATCCTTTGTCCACATTTTTCACACCAGCTGTGATTCAATTTTCTTTGCTACTTGTTTGTGACTGACTGTTCCAGAGGCATGCATTGCTTTGTAATAATGTTTAAAACTTTTTTCTTGATCTTTTATGTTAAGCCTTGAGCATAATTTTGATAAAATAGCTGATGTTTAAAAAAATTGATACTTTTGTTTTTAAATGACCGTTTAAATGATTGTTTTAAAATGTTGTTGTGTTAAAATTTTCAGCAAGCCTTAACACTTTTTGACTGAGCTATGACAATGTTTTGAACTTACTTTAGTCAGTGCACGAATGTATTGCATGTAAAGTATGTGCAAAATGAAGGCTATTGTAACATCATATTCAGTATCGAATGACATAGCAACATGAATTTCTTGTAGATAACTCACATAACCATCTCACTCTGAAAGCCTGATTCTAAATTAATATTATTTGTAGCATGGCTGATGATATTCACTGTATGACACGTACTGGATTACTAATGTTTCTCGTCGATGTGTTTGTGGATTTCTGTGCGATGTGTCATGTCAATTTTACTGACAAGGTTGATACCCTCGCGAGGTGAAACTTTGCTACTTTGTTCCAGAGGGGTGAAAGGAAATGCCGGTAATGCATGAACGTGTTTGAGATTCATCATCTTGTACAAGTTATAGACTGCCTAGTGACCAATAAGCGCGTTTGAAACAACACTGATGTTTCAAATGTGTCGTTATACAGCATGTTGGTTGGTCAGTAAGCAGCGCCTGCTCTCTAGATTCAAAGAAATATCCCAAATTTTTTTTTCTAAGGAATACGTTTTTTGTCTGGTCTCACTAAAGTGTTTTGCCAATTCTGTCAGCTGTACATTCATGAGCCCCGGAATATATGAAATTAATTGCTCTGTTCATCACCATAGAACCAATTATTAAACTTGTAAGTCCTGACGAAGGATCAATTAAAAATTGGCAAGGACTTCTGCCAAATGACTTTTTTGCAACTGCCACAAATTATAAATTTTTGCGAATGGCAGATCAAGCCCTGTCAGTAGGTATTTGGCTCGATCCATCTGTAGATCCCAACACGCATTCATGCAATCCAGCATGAACCACCTGCCATTTCAATCTAAATGGTGTTATTGACCTTGTGCGATTGTACAGTGCCTGTTGTATCGTGCTTGTTTAGGAAATATTACTGTGAGATTATTTGCAGCAGTTGGTATGCGCATTGACTTCTGTTGAGCGTTGTGGAGGAGTCTGGATGAGTGCAATGACCGGTGATCTTCACTTGCTAATTAATTTGGGTGGGGATTGGAAAGGGAGGACATTCGAGTTAATGACATTAAATGTGTTTTGAATTGTGTTGCGATATATTCATTCATTGGTGGTCTATTCATTGAAATCATGAGAATGTTCATGATATAAGGCTGACTTATGTAATTTAGTGATGGTTAGGTATGAGATTTGAAATTTGGTTCTGTGTCTGTATTTTTTTGTGATAAATACCTCGATGTCAGTTATTGGGCAGTGCGGTAAGGAAATCGATATGTCAAATTGGAATATTCTGTATCAATGTCGATACAGTATATCGAACCGGAATTGTGTAAGCCGGTTAGACTGTGAACCCTTTACGTCGATAGTATTAAAATGGCAGCCTGCAGGTTCATAAATAGTGACCCGTTGCTAATTAAAATTTCAACATTGATGTGGTCCTGTGGTCTCATAAAGGCAGTCTTCCCACACATTGTCTGATGTAACATTGTGTCTGCTCACACTGCTTAAATAAACCTGCAAGTCAACAAATTGATTAAAGATGAAGCCAAATGTTCAGGTTCTACCGCATGTAACAAAAAGTTGTAGGAAGAATACATACGGAATGCTAGCTGTTAACTTTAAATAGCCATGAGTCTAGGCGGCTGTAGCAAGCAACTAAAAAATGTATATAATTGTTTTTCATAAATTGCAGCTCAACACGCAGTACCCGAGTTCAGGGTTAGATTTGCTGAAAAGGGCTAGAGGGTTGACTTTTTTTCTCCCTCCAGTCCAACACCCCACGAGCAGGGAGGGGGAGGGGGTGCTGACAGCAACGTTTAAGGAACTAGGGGGGTTTTAATATGAACTAGGGGGATTTAACCCCCATGCTGATATTTATTACATTGCTTGTTATTGGCTTTTTTGCTTCTTAGCTTATATAACGGCTACAGTTAGCATAATTAATTGATTGAAATTTATTATCATTGATAGATATTTAAGATTGTTCCAGCTTCATTGTGGTTGATAGACCTGACAGCACAACAGCAAGCGTTAACCAACTATCGTTTTTATCCAGCTAAGTTGAAATTAATGACTAAGTTTCTGTGACCAGTAAGACCAACCTTTGTTCATAAGCTGCTTATCCTGCACCAGAGCGCACTTTCAAACATTCTTTGACGCAATGCTGGTCTCTTGCAACGCAGAAAAAGTTTTTTTTTTTTTTTACAGCTCCTATTTTTATTGTGCGTTTCCACGCAGCTATGATAAAACACCATCGTTATTGCCATCCCCCCCTCCCCACGGTCGTGAGTTGTAATGTTCTGTTTAATGTCCATTTTTTGTGTAATTTTTGCTCAGCAACCTCAGCTCATGAGGTGGAATGTTAGGCCTGGTTATAACGTCAACTTCGTAAATAACCTTGGACATTCGTTTGATGATAGACATTTAAAATCTGCTATTGTTATTGTTGTTGTTTTTGTTCTGTACGCTCTTTGCTTTTGGTCAGCATAATTTACATGGCTACTGCGCAGCGGTTGGAAGTTTTCTGAAACCTGATGGGGCAACATCGTTTTGTGGTATAGAAGCATGTGAAGCATCCAATGTTGCTAGTAACCTCCTTTTCGATTGCAAGCCTCTGACGATGACAAGTTCATCATCGTGAGATATACATTCCTTTGAGTTTGTATTTGTTTGATGATATTCTGGATTGCTGTGGATATCCATCATTTTGTCTGCCTTGGATGATCACATTTTCTTGTTTTTAAAACGAGCTAAGTTGTTGTGGTAGTAAACACTACGACGAAGATTTATGCAAAATACGAATTTTATGTTTAAATTGTCACTCGATGTTAACGCCTCATTGTGCCATGATGCTCCGCTCCACAAACCATTTGATAGCAATAGAATTGGGTTGTTAGTATGTTGAGTTTTTTGTTGACGGTGAAATTTAAAAAAGAATAGTGAAGGTATATGGATATGGTGGTCTTTCGCTTGTGGATTGTTACATTTGTCAGCACATAGTGTTGTTAATTATTAGTTGTTAATGAATTCATTAATATTCAAGACTATCGTTGGGATACTGTCTTAAATTTGAATGTGTTGTACTGGCGATGCCAGTCATTGTAAAAGTAAGCTATCGTAGCTATGATGTTATTGCATTAATCTTTTGAAAATTGGCTCTAAATTTCATGATTAAATTGCGATGTCGGCATTGATTTTTTCTTTGCTTAGTCAAGGTAAACTGCTATTTCTGCCTTTTTGTTGCGGAGCAAAGTTGTAGTTGTTACTTCTTGTACTGGATGAATTGGTTTTGCTTGACTGCAACGGTTGATTTTAGTTTTATGCAAAAAGCATTTACTCAGCGCTTTGCGTAACATTAGTTTCTTTTAGTTTTTGAATCAACCAATAATGCTGCTCGCGGAATATACTGCCATCGCTTTGAGAGGTTCTTAAACATTTGCAATCATTTCGAATTATGAGCAGCGTTGCGACCTTAACCGCAAGCTACAGACTAATTTGAATGAATATCAGCGTAGATAGTAAAGATAATGATTTTTTCTTAAAGTTAACGAATAATATTTCTTAACTTCGGTCAACTATAGAAGTCATGAAATAGCATGGGCTTATACTCGCTGACTTGACCAATCGTTAAAATTTTTGTAATGGTAATGGTTTTAAAAGCTAGGTGTCGTTCATGGGTCAAGGTTACAATGACGCTCAGTATCGAAAATTGTGCGATGCACGGCTTTGCTGGATATTTTTGTGCATTTGATATTGCATTACTGACTAGTATTCAGTTACCCATGAACTAGTTGTCTTAGTCGCGGAATTCGGATTGCGAGTGTGGCGGAGAGTCGGTTCGAACCCGGCCACGGCAAAAGATTTTGAGTCACTTCGTGCACCCTTGGCAACGGTGCTTAATTTCGTCAACCCTGCAAATAATCATCCATTAGGGTGGAGTGCAGTAGAGAAGTTGAAGTTGACTAGAGCTTACAGAGTTGTCATTTCAGATATTTTTCTGTTTTGCAAGCTGGCATTCAACTTCTATGGTGTTTGGTAATGTTAATCAATGTTGGTGTGCCTTTAGAGTCAAAATGTGTTTTGGGGTTTTGGACGCAATTATTAGGTCATTAATTAATTTCGAATTTTATTTTATTTTTATTTTTGCGTAATCGGATGTGGGCATACTGATGGTAATTTATCCAGTAGGCTGATTATAAAAATTGATTATGAATTAAATAACCTTCAGAAGAATGACTCTTGGTCTTCATTCACTTACTGCTGGTTGCTCGATCTAGATTTCTGTTCGATTTAGTTTTGTGGTCCAAACTAACCAATCAAATTATTCGATACAATTCTCTTCGATTTTTATTGGTTAATTTGGACTATAAAATTAAATCACACCTAAATCGAGGTTGAGAAACCAGCAGTTACTAATCAAACAAAATTAGACTTACATTCGGTATGAATTTTTGGCCTGCTAATGTAGTTGTTGTAGTGGTATACAAAGGATTTTATTTCAAGGGAGGGGGGGAGGAGTTGCGGGTCCGATGATTTAATTTGGGGGTAGGGGTAGTAATGGTGGCGCAACACAAGGAGTCACCGATGACGCCACAATGAAGTCACCGATTACGCCACTGCGATTTAGTGCCGCAGTCCAAATTAAGGAAATTCTCTGTTGCTGGACCTCGATTTAATGTGTGAATTAGCTGCAAATTAATTTTCCAATTCGCACATTTCTGCGAATTAAGTGCAAATTAACGGTCGAAACATCGGAAAGTCAGATACGTCCCAGGGGCCCCTTTGGGGCACTGGGCCCCGAAGATCCGGTCCGGGGGGCCTTTGGCCCCTGTAGGGGGCTGCCGG
>JAQIWG010005371.1:0-14621 GCA_034695025.1 Chamaedrilus cognettii | reverse complement strand
TCAGGGTTTTTATTGCCGCGGGGGGGGGGGGCGTCCTTGCAAATAATTTCAGTCAGAAGATCAATCAGTGTTGGTTTTGATTAAAGCCTAGGCCAACTCATGTCACTATTAGTTTTGGCAGGACATCAAGAAAGCACATTCATACAATATATATTTATAAAATTTGTTATAAGTGTACATATGAACACGCGTTTCTTAGTGTGAGTTTCTACCGACATTTCGGATTTCTTGTTGATTGTATAATGGCGCTCAAACGTCTTCATCCTGCCCTTGCGCCAGGAGGGCGCATGGTTTAGTCATTATTGAGATTATTATGATGCTGCCATGGCATGGAGGTCAGTGATTGCTGATTTTACAATAAATTAAATCAACAATTGACCAGGAACGTCAATTATTGATTTCCTTGATTGTCTGCGAGTCTTATCAGCAGATATAAAAAAAATCGAAATAACGATTATCGAATCCAAATGCAAAATGGCGACGAAGCAGCAGCGTGCGTCGTGCGGGCGGGATGTGCACTGCGTCTCCGATCTGAACGCTTCCCTCGACGAGACCATGAAGGCGGGGTAGGGAGACTTTCTAGATCATTCAGTTGCTCTACTCCTCCTCGAGAGAAAGATCGCATTGCTTGATATCGATAGTGAATAGAAATGTATTCTGTAACTTATAATAGAACGTTGACAACTCTGTATGGGTTGTCCTATACGACACTCACCAAAGATGGAGACGTGTGAGATTCTACTTCGTTGTGTTTATTGATAACGGTATTTACTACGGTACCGTCGCTGGAGATTTAGAATTTATGTACATTCTTATAAATTTCTAGGCCGATGTAACGACGATTTTTTCCAGTTTTTCTGTATGAATATATAGGGGCCTAAAAGTGTTTAAGATTGTTACGGGCACGACAACACGAAATGATTAATCATTTACCCTTTTGAATCATGTATGTAAATGATTATGGTAAATAAAGTACCATAGGCTATGGTACCGCACCAATAGTTTACCGAGTGTATATGCATTGCCAGTCAGTCTCGATTATCTTCACCAATGCTAACTTCCCCATCTCTGCAAAAGGTGTGTTTGCGTGTCGAGGAGTTGAATTTGAGGTCTCGCGCGTCTCTTTCGTAATTGGTACAGTTGAGTTAGCCAGAGGTGAACTGAATTTGTTTATGTGACACAGGTATGACTTCATATGCGTGCCGCTTGTTCATCCACGCTTCAAGCGTGAGACGGTGGAAGGCCCGGCTAAAAACAGAGAGGGAGCCCTAACAAGATCTGATCTGCTTCTGAGCAGCAGCGGTGCGCTTCAGTAATATTAACTTTCTCTGTATTGCTAAGCGTTGAATATCTTTTGGATATATAAATGTTGTATTTAGAGAATGGATGTGGTTTATATAAATTCAATACTCCTTGGATAATACAAGTATGATCTTTTTATTTGAATACGTGTTCTATATTAATTTCATTAGATCATAGTTAATATAATTAAGGCATAATAATTTCATGTAATCTATTTTGTCTGTTCAGATAGGCTTCTACGTTAACCGCATCATAAATCCTTATGGATTTGCATTTAGACGCATTGTGATTTTATGCCCTTGCATTTGATGCTAATCTTATAATGTTGCTTTTTGCATTTTTTATATCTAGTGTTTAATTTATCTTGAATTGGAATACTGGCAACAAGTGATCTATTAATAATTATTTAAACTTAGAATTGCTATATGGGAACTTTAGGTTCTGGTAGAGATTCCTGTTTAGGCTAGGACTTTATCATTGTTCATATTGAGTAAACGGATTATATTTTGATGCGCGCGTTGCTTTGCTGTGTGACCAGATTGGAGCACGCTCATTGTGGCCAAAGTATCACCATGGCTTCAGTTGGAGTCCTCCGACGAGGCCGTGAGAAAAAACTCTGAGAAGGTGCCCTCTGTCAAAAAAAACCATGCTCTTGAATTTAACAAATTTTAATATTTTGGTCGCTTTTACTTGCCACTGTCATTCGTTGCACGGTACCTGTAACATGCATAAAAATTGCCTTTGCGTGCATGCGTGATTGACAAGGAAGTTGTTTTGTGTGAGAGTCATTGTCTGAATGTAATTTATCGTAATTGACTGGCAATAATCACCGAGTTTGTTCGTACTGAAGCGAGTTTTGGTGCTTACAGTAGCGCTTCATCAAAGACTGATGCTTATTTTGAAATTCAAGGCGATGTAAGTAATAGCTTCAGGATATATGTTTTATGGTTTAAAAAGGGCTCCTGTTCATTGTGGAAAACCTCCGACGAGATCTGATCAGTGCAACAATGTAGTGCTTTAGGCAATAACTGATAATTGTAGCTATTCGTACTGTTCCTAGGAGATCGTACGGTAGAAGCCACTGTTTGTTTTAGAACATTTCAAGCAAAGTTACTAATGCTTTATAGAATATGTGAGGCAAATATATAATAAGAAGAATATATAACGCATGCTGTTGATGTACAAGCAGGACCTGATGCTTGCTGTAGGGTTTCAAGCAGGATCTGATGCTTGCTGTAGAGTTTCAAGCAGGAGCCGATGTTTGCTGTAGAGTTTCAAGCAGGAGCTGATGCTGGCCAGTCACCTGAGTGTTCCAGCCATCCTTGTCGCGCTCAAGTCTGCCAGCTGCATCAACATGGCTCGCATCGTGACGGAACACATCCTGCAAGGTCACAATCACCAGGTGACAATCACTTGGCTACAATCACCAGGTCACAAGCACCAGTTCAGGTTGCAATCAGGTTGCAATCACCAGGCCACTACCACGATTGAATATGCCATTAGCAAGAAACAATAGGACTCGTGTTTGTCAATATTTCTCACTGTTCATTTACGACTACCTGAATCTCTCATTCATTATATAATGATGACATCGTCTATATTATCCAAATTTGATTTACGTTCTTGTCGTATTTGTGTGCGAGCAGTTCTGGGTCCAAGTGCCAATGGTTGCCCCTGAGGACCAGTGCAGCGGTGTGATTCAAGAGGATGACCAGGAGACGATGGATGTGAACCACATCTCTGACACTCGATCTAATGACACCTGGCATTGGTCAGTCTTGTTTTTTTGTTTGTTTTTTATTCTTGTTTTTCGCTTTTTGTTCTGTTAAGTCCTTAATTTTCTTAGCATTACGTTCGTGTTTTGGTTGTGATTTTGGTAAGCAATGGTCGAGCCGAGTTTATTTTATTTGGCGCCACCAATTAGCCAACCGCGGTCTTTTTTGTCAATCACAAACTTTGTTCATGAAGTTTTAATTAGTTAATCTTTTTATCAAAATTTGAGCCATAATTCGGCGTGTGTGACGGCTGCAGGTGGAACACCCTGCGGACGCTGTGCGACAGTAACAAGAAGATCGGTCTGGTGCTCGAACTCTCCGCTGACCTGCCCCCCGCTGATGTCATTGACCGGTGGTGCGGGGAACCAGTCAAAGCGCTGGTGCTGCCCACGAGCGTATTCGTCGCCAACAAAAAGGGTTTTCCCGTTCTGTCACGCGCTCATCAACTCGCCGTCAAGAAATTCTTCAAGGTACTTCTGCGTGAGTTAGATTAGAAAGTCCTGATAAAACTTGCGTTGCATTACGCATTCTTCTTCTAAAACAGGCGTAGTGTAACCGCCCAGGCTTTAAAAACAGCTTCTAAAGGCATACGCTACCTTAGTTGATTTTCACGCATAATGCTACGTCTGTTCGTTTCAATTTAGTCGTACAATTTGCATCTAAACCATCAACTGTGGCGTATTAAGCCTTCTAAACTTAGCCCTGCTTCCGAGTTGATCATCTTGATGGGTAGCATTCAGAAGAGGCATAATTATTTGTAGGAGTGCTTGCAAAAAAATGGGCGGGCGATGCTGACATTTTTACTTTGCATTATGAACAAATTTGAATGACCATACGATCATTTTAATTTGTGCACATTAGCATTCGTTGTGTGTAGAGTGTGCTGCTTCAATTCTACAACTGATTCTATTCAACTGTTTTAATGCTTTAGTTGCCAGTCCAGCTCATTCTGTCTGGCTGTGTCGCGGCCGATCAACAGAAAATCTACCTCCAATACATGGAACATCTCTGGCAGGCATGTATTTGCAGTCAGTCAGGTTTTGGTGCAGTTTTTGTTGGGTTTTAAAATATCAAGGATTGTCTTTTGACCCTGGCTTGGATGATTTTTCTGGACAATTTTATTTGGCTCACTCCTTTACAAAACTATAAAAACACCACTGTTGATATTTGTATGTTAAAAAATTTGATACCTTGAGCATAAATGAGAAATTTGTTGCATGATTAATCTAAGATTGAGAAGAATTAATTTTACGTTCTTTTTTTGATGACGGTTGCAGAGCCAGGATCCAATGGACAACATTGCTCTGTTTGCCAAGGGCTACGAAGACTTTCTACAGTGTCCTCTTCAGGTATTGGCTGATTAGGAATGTTTTATACTTGAATATTGTAGTGATTACGGACGAATGTATCAAATTCTTTTGGTACGTATCACTTTGTACTTCAGAGAGTTATACCTTAAGAGTGAAAGCACTTAAAGAAAAAAGTTCTTTTCAGTTTTTGTTTCGTGGGACTTACTATACATGTATTGTGTGATGTAACTATTGAACACTACCACTAACGTGAATAAATGAAGATAAAGGTTAAGTTAAGGGTCAGAGAGTGTTATGGGTTTGTAGTCGCTCTGTGATGATCACAAGCGTTTTGTGCTTGCAGCCGCTGATGGATAACCTGGAGTCTCAGACGTACGAAGTGTTTGAGAAGGACCCGATTAAATACTCACAGTACCAGCTGGCAATCTATCAGGCGATACTGGAGCGAGTGCCACATGAGAACCGCAACACGCAGACTGTGTCAGTATCAAACCAGCCGCACTTTCTCTCCACATTAATTGCCTTTGTCCTTCAATGATTTCTTGGTACTATTACGTCTCTTGCCACAATGATTTCTGGGTAATGTCAACTTATTGAAACTGGTTGTTTATTGAAAGCTATTAGCAATGCCCGAGTGGTGAAGTAGTAAATTCACTGGATGGCTGTGCTGGAGGTTCAAGTCCTGCTTTAGCTGTAAACAGAATTGTATTTTTTGACTTCACCAATTTTTTGGCTTCACCAATTTTTTGGCGGGAGTATAAATGAAACTCTAATGTCAATGGTTGCGAAAATCGGTTGCTGGTGGCGAATGGAAATCTGTATGATGGCGTATAAAGTTGGATGCCATTTAGTGGTGCAGGATAGTGATGGTGCTGATAGTGATGGTGCCATATGGTGATGGTGTCATGATGTGATGAGCTGTATAGTAATGGTGCCATGCTCTGGTGCAGGATAGTGATGGTGTCAGGTATTGGTGCAGGATGGCGATGGTGCCGTGGTGTGGTGCAGGATAGTGATGGTGCCATGCTGTGGTGCAGGATAGTGATGGTGCTGGGTGCCGGGAGGGGCCCCCTGGTCAGTGCCACCCTTCAGGCCGCCGAGTCGGCGGAGAGGAAGATTCGAGTGTACGCCGTCGAGAAGAATCCCAACGCTGTCATCACGTGAGCAGCGCGCTGCTGTATTAGAAGCCATGGCATCACTTGCTGCGCTAAACATAAATTTACTTTTTCCTGTTGTTCTTGTTTTTTGTTTTTTTTCTTTGTACCCATATTGACATGACTGCACTGAGTGTATGTGTGTATTGAAAACAAATCGTTCTCAATCTGATCTGTAATGTCACTGTTGCGTTTCTAATATATGGTAATTTATAATTTAGAGGCTATTTGTAAGGCATTTGAAAATTCAGTGCAGTAGAATTTCTAGGAGGCAAAACCGCCAAATAATGACATGCAGCTAAAATTTCATGTTTGCGGTACCGTATCTATGAGCTTGACCTTCCAATGAAGAGAGTTAAACAGTATAGAGCATGCTGATCTAGCTTTATATATATATCAAATTAACCAAAATGCACCAGTTGCACATAGTATGATATTGTTACGGATACTAGCACTCAATCATTGATATTTGGCAACAGAATGTTCAGAATCATGTTGCAAATTCTATTACAAGTATGAATGATTGAGTTTATATGTTGTGTAAGCTATAGTATGTTATCGGGCTCATTGCTTGATACACTGCTGCGACGGCAGGCTGGAGAACCTGAAGGCCGACACGTGGGGCGAGACCGTCACCATCGTGTCGGGTGACATGCGCGTCTGGGAGGCCCCGGAGAAGGCCGACATCATCATCAGCGAGCTGCTCGGGTCGTTCGGCGACAACGAGCTGTCGCCTGAGTGTCTCGACGGCGCTCAGAGGTTTCTCAAAGGTGTCTCGATGGTTTAGTCTCATTTCTTTCAGTAAATTGTAACTTTCATTGTTAACGTACATTTTTAAAACTTTTCGCTGTCTCAATATTACTGGCTAAGTTCAATTTTTCAAGATTTCTGAAGAGAAACACTGTTGAAGCAGCATGTTGATGCTTGAAATAGCATTCGGTGTTTGTGACAGCAAATCTGCAGTCCATTTATTGTGCTGTTCATTTGCAGCGTTGTGCATTGATTTATTGCAAGGCTCTAGTAATAGTTAGATACTCCTTAAGTAGAATATTCATTATTATGATCTAATTTTTAAGTTACCTGTAACATAATTTTTTTCTTATTGCATCTGTATGAATTTTAATAATAAAAGTATACATTCGTATAGATATTCTCTGTTTGTCGGTACTGGATGTGGAATGAATGATAACGTGGTGGCGCGCATGTGCTGTGCAGAGGACAGCGTGAGCATACCGTGCTCCTACACCTCGTACGTCTGTCCTCTCTCCTCCTCCAAGCTCTGGAACGAAGCAAGGGTCTGTCGCGATCCTACCAAAACTGCAGAGGTAACACCCAACTCTGCTCCGCAGCTTAGCCCCAGCGGTGTGAATTCTCACATTCATGCTTACAATTAATATATAGAAATTTTAGGCAGATCCATTAATTAGTTTGGTAGGTATATTTCTTTAGCTAGTTGAATATTTTGTGTTCTTCAATTCGTGCTCCTGTTTTTATCAAGTTTAATACTATCTCATATGTTCTGTATAGAAATACATTTTGAGCAAAAATAGTAGCAACTAGACAGTTGCTTCATACTGCAGATACACAACAAAATTGCGTCACTGTTTCAGTCGTACTTTGAGACACCATACGTCGTAAGAGTACACAACTCTCAGTTGCTCGACAAGCCCCAGCCTCTCTTCACCTTCACTCATCCCACACCTGGTCAGTCTTTTGTACAATATTCTTTTACGTTGTCGTGGTTTCGTGCTAGTGTGATCGATTTATTGAATACATTCCGGATGCAAAAAACCCCTCTATTTTAAATGTAGCGGTTGTGATCTTAAAGCTATATATATTCGATTCTATATAATACTGTGCGCAGTTATTTGATTATTTTACCGGTACATAAAATAGAATGTACTGTAAAACATGAAATTTTTGCGTGCCTGTTATTTTTGCTAAGTTATTGAATCGGTAAACGCCTGAAAATAAAGCTGCGGAAGCTATACAATAATGGACAGTCCTAAAACGTGAGAACTAAGCTCAATTTCGGGGAGGAAATTTGTGTTAATTATCATTTCAGGATTGCATACACGATTTTAATTATTCTTACAGTTTTAACTAATGCGTGTGGGTGGCTTTTAATTCTTTTATCATTGCATTGTTTCGATATATGCCGGGTTTACTATTGCACTCTGTTTAATTAAATTTCATTCATTACTAATAGCTTCTGCTATATGGACGATTCAGCTGCCAAAATGCCAACGGACAACAACCGGTTTGGTCGGCTGCAGTTTGATATCGGCATAGATACGGTGCTGCACGGATTTGGAGGCTACTTCTACTGCGTCCTCTATGGAGACGTCACACTCAGTACGTGTACATATGTCGGCCATCTTTACTTCATGTATCATTTCATTAAGATCTAGTTTCCATAGTAAATTTAACTCCCTGCAGGCTGGGGAACAAGGAATTGACTTGCAGCCCAGACTCCTCGGGCGAGTCGTAAAAGGTGACTAAAGAAGAGGGAGCGGTTCTGTGCGGGCTCTATTGCACAGAACCGGACTGTATAGTCTTTGAACACACTACTAACTACAAAAAACAACAAAAAATCTGTAGCAAATTTCAGTGTATAGTAAGTAGTATGTGAAAACACTAAGATTTGTCTTTTGGATTAATCTTAATTGCTGGGCCGTTGCACTTCTTTTGCATATTGCAGATGTATGATATCCTTTTGTTTCTCATCGAGATCTGTTGGCCCTGTTTCAGGTATCGTTCCAGACAAACACACTGCCGGGATGTTCAGCTGGTTTCCCATGTACTTTCCAATCAAGGTGCCTATGCCTCTAATATTGTAATATTTCTAATCTAATCTGCATCCAGACAAGGACTACTATTTGCAAATCCTTAAAACAAATCAATTATGAGTTTATAATTTTTATTAATTACATTATTTAACATTCACTACGACATGAGGATGCGACGGGTAGGGTAAAGTGGAGGGCGGGTGTCCATGGCTGCAAATGGCCTACCCCGTGTAAACAGGGAATGCGGCCACAAAATGTGAGTGTGTGTGTGCGCGTTTAATGTTCATTATGATCATACACGCTGATAAAATTTAATTATTCCTGTGAATTATTAAATCAAAGTTTTGCATGTGGTTAGAATGTGCGTGCGACTGGATTCTTTCTCCATAAGCAAAGAAAATGTTGGCTAGGCAAACCAATAGCCGCATAATAAGTTAGGTGTCTCGCTTGTTCTCATCTTGTGTAATCTTGTGTTCTTGCAGGAACCGGTCTATTTGCGCCGAGGCGAAAAGCTGGTGACCCACTTTTGGCGAATCAACAATGGCAAGAACGTCTGGTACGAATGGTGCATCACCGAGCCGACTGTGCGCCCCATTCACAACCCCAAGGGGCGCTCCTATACCATCGGCCTCTGATGAACTGCTGCTATTAACTTGTTCCGTTAACCATTGAAAGACTATTGTACGTGTATCACAGTGTCCATTTGGTACACAGGCAAATATTTCAGAAATCTGGCAAATCCTATCAAAATTGGATTAGGGATGTTTTAGAGTATATTTACTTTCACAAATTCCAGATATATCAGTTGGCATATTTCTGGCATACTGTCTGAGGGAATATGTATAACTGTAAAGCATGGAATTTTTCTGCCTATTATTTTCATAGTTGAGCCTATACAAATGAGCCATTTGCTAGTTGCCGAAACCGTTTAGAAATAAATGAAGGCGGTAACAACCGGATGCAAAATTGAAATTCCTTAAACCGTTTTTTAAATGAATGAAAGTGGTGACTACCGGGCGCAAAATCTGAAGTTGCCTAACGTAACTGTAAGACATGAAATTTTTACTGCATGTTATGTTGGTGATTTTGAATCTCAGAAATTTTTTTATGCGTTTGCTGCATTTTCGAGGCCTGCCTATTACGATATAGCTTCTGCAGCTTTATTTTTGCTGCATGTAATTTTCTCAAGTTTAACAGATTTGCAAAATTTGCCAAAATAACGCGAACGCTTAAATTTCATGTTTTACGGTATCAACACTGTAGGCTATTACTGAAGTTGGACCAAATGCTCCTCAGCGAAGTAAACTCTATACTTTGTGTTCGTAACTTTTTATAATTACATCGAGGTTTGTAATACATTTTAGGTGTACAGCATTGATGTATTAAAAGACAACGGTTGCTATCATCAATTTGTTATACTAAATATTGTCATGTTAAATACTCTATACATTCATATAACTTCAGCAACTGGCAAGCAACACAACAAACTGTATGTTATGCTTGTATGAATCTTAAGTTCATCATCAACATATTAGGAGACGTTAATATATACAGCGGGTAATAATTACAATGAAAAATGTAACCATTGTTTAACGAGAGCGAGTCCGTTATCAGTGTTCCCATGTCAAGCGGATCGGATCCTCGTTATAACTCGCGATCTTGCGCATCATATAAAGATCATAAATTTAAAGTCACCAGAGCCCTTAAAAACTTAATTGAAGTTATCAAAAACCTTCAAAACTAATTAACTCGGACCAGGCCCGGAGATTAAATTGAAAGTGGCCAAAGCCCTTCAAAACATAATTAACGTTGACCCTTCAAAAGTAATTAACTCGGACGTGGCCGGGACGCGGCCTGGAGATTAAATTGAAAGTTGCCAAAGCCCTTCCACACTTAATCAACGTTGACAAAACCCTTCAAAATTAACTTTACTGCAGATCATTTTCGCAGTCTTTCCTCTCAAAATTTGGCTGCACTTGATTTGCGTGTTACGAAGAACAGTCCACTATAACATAGCTTCTGTTACTTTATATCCAAGCAACAATCCACCCAAATTGACATGCATGTGAAAATTTCATGCTTTACAGTAATTCAGGCCGCCTTCCCAATTAAACAGTGTTGCATCCGTCCCTATTAAAACCATACAAAATACAAGCGCGGCGCTCAGTCTCGATTGCCCTAATTGATCTCCTGGAAGTAGGCAGCGAAGGTTTTGCGCGCTCGGTCCTTGTAGGTGCCGGATGTGTCGATGTTGTACGCGCTTCCTCGCGCTCCGAGTCCAGCCGCAGCTTGTCGCTGCTTCGCCTGAACACAAGATACACAAATTTAGCAGGAGTAGCATGCCAAAAACGCTGATGGCAAATGCTCGCAAATGGCCAGCAAACAGCCGGCATTTAGCCGAAAAATGCCACAAATTGCCATAAACTGGCATTTTTTCTGGCAAATAGACAGCATGTAGCTGGCGTTCCATTTTAGGATTTGTAACAGATGCAAGTTGCTGGGAAATAGCCGGCAATTATCTGACAAATAGCCAGCATTTGCAATCAGCAAAAAAAGGAAAAGTCAAGAAGCTATTTGCCATTCGTTAATTCGAATGATGAATGGAAGTATGGAATGTAGCATGGAAGAGAACAGGCCTCGATGGGGTCGACGATGCCCTGGTTGGTCCGTCCCAGACCCATCCCATCCTTCCAGCCCATCTTCTGCAACAGCTTGTTACCGATGTTGTCGTCCTTTATACCGTCCACTGTCGGCTGCTCAAATCTAAACAAAATCTTCTATTTTTATCAATGAAATATATTTTAATATTGGTATATAGATGTAATGGTTTTGACACTGTTGCTAAATCAATTCAACTATTGCCGAAGAGAAATGATAGAAATCTGCCAGAGAAAAGACGTGTTAAGCTCTTCGTAAAGTAAAGTGCAAATCCTGTAAATTAGTAATGCCGCAAGAAAATTATGCAGTACCGGTAGTCTCATTTTAAAGTTATCAATGTCACACAAATTAACAACTCGTCATAATAAACAAAAAAAGAGTGATCCACTTTTCATCAGCATCTTGACTCTCGGATATCATTAATCCCTAGTCGACTATTTTAGCATAAATGATTAACAAGATGACTTTGGCCTCCTCGACACGCAGCGAGCCTCGACGAGTTTGCTGGCATGACTACTAATCATTACTAATCATTACCATTCATTACTATTTGAAGCGAGTCTGCCTGGCATTACTATTAGGGTGTGCCCCACATTTTTTTAAATTTAGAGGGAGCCACCTGCCCCTATATCAATTCTTTTTCAACTCATGTATGAAAAACCTCCTTTTTATCGTGTAATCTGGTATTGTCCATGTTTTCACACAGGTTTACACGTTTTCGCCTGCCCTAATCAGGACTGCTGGCGCTGGGTTTTTACGGCCGGATGCCCTTCCCGACGCCAACCAAATAAATAATTATCTGCCACGGGGTTAGCAGCCAGCGACACTTGTGTGTTTAACAGACTTGCTGAAGGGCCTGTAACGCATGGTTTCATAGTTGCCGGCGGGGGACTTGAACCCTGGTCCTCTGGACTCAAAGTCCAACGCCTTAACCACTACACCACAGCGCCTCGCAATTGATGTATGAAAATTTCCTGGAAAATTATGAAACAGCTTATTCATCATCTAGGGGGTCTACCTATCACTTGAAATTTTACAAGATCAGAAATAATCGACCACATATAAAGAAATTATGTTCACTCTTGCGACTATTGACCTATGAATCGAAAATTGTCAACCAACTATTTGCTTGCATAGAACAGCTATACAACAACTACGAACAACTAACCCTAACCCTTTTGAAATGAATTTTTAAATAAATCAAATTGTCTCTACTGGTCGCAACCAAACTCATCATTTAAAGTCATCAAAACCCTTTCAAAATTAATTAAATTTAATGAACTCAAATATTGAAAGTGCTAGATAACAAATTATTTTAATGGGTCAAACCCTCACTATCAGGGTATAACTCTCAAACGAGAAAATAACACTGGACTACGCAATACAAAATTTGAATATCCAGGTGGACCCCCTAAATCAATTCAAATTAGAAAAAAATTGTTAGTATAACTACTGTGTCCCGATGGAACATTTTAATCCTTAGGACAGTGACTGAAGAACGTTGGGCGTTTGATGCACCCTAATGACTATTCATTACTAATCATTACTATTCATTACCATTCATTACTATTTGAAGCGAGTCTGCCTGGAACGACTATTCATTACTATTCATTACAAATCATTACTATTCATTACCATTCATTACTATTCGAAGCGAGTCTGCCTGACACGACTATTTATTACTAATCATTAAATTGAGTACACTATCAGTTAACAGTACATTCAGATTCAACAACAACTGAATATTTTATCCTCTGATCATTCATTCAGTCATCCAAGATAGCTAAACTAACAACGGCGAGTCTAACTTACGGAACGGGTTCGGCAGCAGCCTCGGCTTTAGTTTTTCGTTGTTTGGGCAGGGGGGGCTCGGGCACCCCGTACTTGTCCCTCCTCTCTTTCGCTCGGTCGCGGTATTGCAATGACTGCATCTGGTCAGCACGGTGCAATAAGTTGACCCTACGTGACCTTAGTAGCCAATCAAATACCTAGATCCGACACCGTAAGTATTTTTATATATTCATGAAATTAAATTTCACAAATTAAATACTTTTGTAAGCTCGATGATTGGCAAATTGATATTATGCGTGTGGGACTAAGCGGCATATTTCCTGTTACATCATACAGGCTATCCCTCAATTAACTGACACTAATTATAAACTAATGCAAAGAAAATAGTCAAAGAATACAAACAATGATTAACTAAAAGAATAAAAGACCATGAAAATAATATCCTAAATGCGGCTTTGCTTGCTTTAAACTTACAACAAGATATTAAAAAATTAAAAAGTCTCGAAAAGAGCTGAATCTTGCACACAATATTTTTTTTAGGTGATATTGCATATATCTTTAGTTAGAGAGCGCTAAATAGGTAGCCTGGTCAAATGCACTTCAAAAACAATGAAAAAGTTCTCTAGTTTGCATTAGACATGAGACGATACGCACAATGGAATCTTCGGTGCTGCCACCACGCGACTTGATCAGCTCCTCTAGGTTTGTCTGTGGAATCAATGGCAGCCCCAAAGTAAGACGAAGGCAACACAAGCCGCTTCGGTTACTTAGAGTTCACAACCAAAATCCTATATACTCATGAAATGATTAAATGAATCATTTCATGAGTATAACTACGTTTTATGCGCAATAAAGACGATCTCAAAAACACGTAACACACATAATGTCTACATGTACATCAGGCCTAAACATTATGCATACCATTTCTGACACTTAGATCCAGTGATAAAAATTATAAGATTTCACGCCTTTCAATATGCTATAAAATATAAATGCATATAACTATAAACGCACTACCGTCCTTAAACACTGTAATTAATAGTACGAACGCTTATCATCAATTTTCAGAAAGTTCGATCATTTTTCAAACGTCAGAACAGTATTTGCAAGCATTGCTATCCACCGCAAACTGAGAATTATCTCAAAAAGTCAGCGCGCACCTTGTGTAGGTCTGACATCTGCTGGTGTTTGACGAGCACCTCCCTTGAGGGGAAGGCGCGGCGACACAGCAGACACGCCATCTTAGTCCAGTCGGTGAGCTCGTCCTCCGTCGGTAAACCACTTCCAGCTCCGCCGCTCTGTTCCCGCGCCACTCCAGCGCCACTGGTCTCGGCAGTGGAAGAAGCGGAAGGCTCCGCCGCCTTTGTCAGCTGCAATATAACGCATGATAAATACATAGTTTGAACCATTCGCATTAATAAAATAAACAAGGTTAACAACATAGCTTGAATGGAATATAAATATATAAATAATTAAAATATCAAAGTGCACTCTATAAAATGATAAGGTAATATAATTACATTCCATGAGCATCTCTCCGTGGCCTCCCCAAAAAATTATTCCTCCAGCCGCCCCTGGTTTGGACCCCTAACTTATGGTGTTAGAGTTAATGGACCCGTTAAGGACCCTTACTAACACTATAAATAACAAAAGATTAATAAAATACCGTTAGGGTTAGTACCCTTAACTTATGGTGTTAGGGTTAAGGTCAGGATCCTTACCCCAACACCAAAAATTCGAAAAATTAATAAAATTCTCTTAGGGTTAGGGTTGGTACCCGTAACTTATGGTGTCTGGGTTAAGGTTAGGACCCTTACTCTAAAACCACTATTAATAAAAGAT
>JAQIWG010005370.1:0-14622 GCA_034695025.1 Chamaedrilus cognettii | reverse complement strand
TGCTCGACGCATAGCGCTATGATAGCTATAATAGTCTTGATAATGTAAATCTTCACAAGGGTTGTGCAAGTCCTAAACATTGCTCAAACTTAATAAAATTTGAGATATATTAT
This sequence comes from Chamaedrilus cognettii, assembly GCA_034695025.1. NCBI lineage: Eukaryota > Metazoa > Annelida > Clitellata > Enchytraeida > Enchytraeidae > Chamaedrilus > Chamaedrilus cognettii. The sequence continues at coordinate 14,509 of JAQIWG010005370.1, read as the reverse complement.
TTGTATACCAAGTGAAACAAAATGGTGGGTTGGAGAAAGCAGACAGAACAGGCTAAGTTTTGTTATTATAGATGGGACCACCCTAGTATATATTTTGGCTTATATTTCTGCTGTCAGTCCAAAGAAGGAGTTGCCATATCCAATATACCAGGAGACCTATGCCAAGTGGAAGGGTTCGATGGACATGAATCTCGGCATTCGGCGAGCTCGGCAGAAGAAGATCATCTACATTCAGCCGCTCAATGAGTTTCCACAGTTTTTCACCGACTTTCATTTCTCGTACAATGGCGCGTTCATCGGATTCTTCAAGTTTCTGGAAGAATTTACTAGAGTATGGTTTAATAAAGTTTTTTGAAATTTTTTCTTTTATTTATGGTGTCGTTGGCCTATTGCATTGTATTTTTATGCCATGGTTAAAATATTTGTACTGCCTAGTTATGAATCGCTAGCTATTAAGCGTTAACTCGATTTATAATGTAATAGTTTATTAAAACCCATGTAATAATAGATATAAAGAAAAAAAAGACCCCGTAATAATTGATAAAACTATCGATAATGCGTACGATATTAGATGGAAGATAAATGTTGTACATCTACAAGACTACAGTGAAGTAATTACTTCTGAATCAGATTATGATCAAGGCAAATGGTATAAAATATTATCCATGGTATGTAACATTGTCCGATTCTTTCAGATTGCACGCTCTGTCCTTGTTCAGTGTTTCTTCCTCGGCCTGGAGGCGCGAGCGCTTCCCCCCGTCCCCACCGATGCGTGGAAGGTCAAGCGGCGCCTGCACAAGGTAACGGGCGAGCCTCAGCTGCTCGCCGACGACCTCAACGCCCACCTGGCGCGGCTGCTGCCTCGTGACGGCCTGGCCATGGTTGGCGTCAGCTGGACGGACCTCTTCCCCTCCGAACAACTCAACTTTGTGCTCGGCGAGACGTCGGCCATCAAGCACACGGCCACGCTGTCATTCGGCCGCTACGAGACGAAGCTGTATGAGCGCTGTGGCCGGCCGGCAGAGATAACGGCACTGGACGGGCCCGTCATATGGAAGGCGATGAAGGTGAGGATGGTTTGAGACTGAACATGATTCGTTTTCAGGAGTAAGCTTCGTTAGCTGTGCGGTGGCTACTCGCGCTGCTGGGAGCCTATGTCGCTGAGCTATCTCTGTTATTACTCAGTTGCCATTTTTTCGCTATGAATTATGAATGAAGGCAAACAAAATGTCATTTTAATAACTTTTCCATTGCTGTGAAGGATAGCTATTCGCTGGTTAACACAGCTTGTTCACAGCATGAAGGACCTCAATTTGAACCCGTGATTCTGTTTAATAATTCCTGTAGGCTATTTAGTTTAGGTATTAGATCTCATGCTTTCTGATTTGAGCGCATGAAGCTGTCTGTGAGGCCAGTGTCGTCATCGCTGTTGTTCGTTGGTGCGTCAGGTTCTTGCGCACGAGACATGCCACACGTTCTTCCTGTCGCACTGCGCGTTCTTCGCGTGTCTTATGAACGAGAGCTCGTCGGTGGCCGAGGCGATGGCGCAGCCGCTGCACCTCTGTCCGGTCTGCACGTGCAAGCTGCAGAAGGTCTGTCGCTTCAGGGTGCGTCCCTGGCTCGCGCGACTCTGCGCGTTTGTGTGCGCTGTGCATGAGCAATATCCGTGCGAGAGGTTTGAGGAGGAGCTGGCGTGGTTGAGACTGTGTGGTGACAGCCTGGCTGCGATGGAGGAGTAGTTGGATCAGTGGCCAAGCCAGGTCTAAGGGCTGGGGGCTTAGCTCTTCTAGATCTGTACTCTAGCCCCTCTAAATATTTTTCTAACTCCAATCTTTATTGAAAAGGTTAACATTTTGGTTTTGTAAATAGATCAGCCTTCCTCTGACTGAAAAAATTCTGAGACTACCCCCTAGCCCGTTTGCCATGAAAAACTCTCAATGTCTCGATGGGGGCATCGGAACATTGCGATTTTTTCGAGGCAAAGTGGCTTAGCGCCTTCAAAAGAAATTTCTAGAACTGCCACTGCCGAGTTATATGGCTAGTTAATGAGGCAGAGGTTCACTGAAGCTCTGAACGTGGAAGGATGGATCTTGATGAGGCTGTGCAGTGGAGAGGAACTTGTAGGATCGTTTGTTTACACGGCAAGTTCCTTGTTGATTTTTAACAACTTATTTAATCACACACCCTTTTTCATTGCCGTGATGTGTAGCTGGAATAATTTGTCATGATTTCTAAACGTCGGCGCAAGTGGAGGGCATCAACAGTTTCATAGTCACTGATGAGCGGAGGCCCGAGAGGCTAAGCATTCGTTAATTAACCTCTAGATAATTTATTTTGCGTGGTACGGTACCAGATTAGGCTCTGCTGGCATCCTGCGCTATACGAACTAGTTCTATGCCACTGTATCGCTGATTTATATCGGTGACCAGTATCGATTATTGTGGTGTATCCGAGTTCCGTGCGATAGGGTTTGATTTAGTTTACTACATGGGTTTTTGTGTAGAACTTGTTTTCATTCTAATTTAAATTTCAACAAATTTTTGAGATTATTTATTGTATATGAAAATGTTCTAAATATTTTTGCTTTGTCTATAAGGTTGTAGATGTTTTTCAATTTTTCTCGACGCTTTCGGCAATATTCTTGTTGTTGTGTGATCACATTAGTGCCGACTGTGAAATGCATAAAAATTCTTAGAAGCTATAGCAAATTAGATGGCAGTAAAAATGACCTACAGATATAATAATGATTATTAATTGAGCGTGTTTTACATAAATTATATAAGCAATATTTATATAAAATATAATAATACGTTGCTTATTGCTATTAAGTTAACTTAATTTAGAGTGTATTGTCTTTCGGAGTTAACATGTATTGTACCGTCCATGATGTAGCCTAGATTTAGTTAGTAAATTATTAGATTTCTCTAAATGTATTTTTAACGCTTCTTGCAATCTGCTGTGAACCTCAAATTCCATTGCTTGAGCTTATCTTAATAGTTGACCTCCGTGAGACTACTGCTTAGATCCCAATGCTTTCTGATTGGCTAATATTATCGTTTGATATTGTACTTAGATCACTCGTCGTAGTGTTATGTATTGTTTGTGAATTCATAATGTTTAGATTATAGTTATTATGTGATGCTGCTGATATATGAAGTACAGTGTAGATACGGTGTATAATGTTGAATTAGTGCTACAACTAGGCCTAGTAAGAATCATATTACATGTACTGCTTGTTAACATTGAGCAAATCCTTGAAGCTTGCAGAGATCAATTTATGAATACAGTTAGTCTGTTGCTAGTCGTTGATTGTTTGCAGACTAGGTAGCTCAGTCAGCTAAGGCGCCAGTCCGTCATGCGCGCGGTCGTGTTTTCAAAACCCGGCGGCTACCAAGTACCTATAGTGGTGTTGGACAGACCATTCACACAGTGTCTCGCTCGACTCAGGCATAAATGAGTCCCAGGACTTGTGTCTGGGGAAGATTGGCAAAGTGTATCGATGTAGTCGCCTCTGTTCTTACAGAGTGGATGATACCTAGCAGCTATTCCTAGCCTGTGCAAAAACCCAAAAAGGGATGAAAGATGTAGTTCCTGTCATTCTGTTAACTAAGTTCAAACTTGCAGATATCAGCTTGGTTTCAGGCTCCTGCTGAAATTGTAACAGTCACTAAATGCACCATTTGGCACTTTGACTTCTTTAACACATTCCACAATCTGCCTTCAGGTGATCAAATGCACTTCATTACAATATATTTATTTAAACAGTGGTTTTAACCTACAGAAATATGACACAGTTTATGAACAGTAGGTAGCGCTATATATATCCAATGAAAACATTAGGCGATTAACTGAGAAAGTAATTTTCTTACTTTTCTGGATTGACTGCCATAGGTTACTGTACACCTAATGATGATGATAAAATCATTATTCATGAAAATTTACTAATCTGAACATTACTCTTACAGCCGATTGCTCGACGACGACTTAAGTTCAAATCAGCATCTGTTTAGTTTTGTAGTCCGAATTAATCAATAGAACTCATGGGAGTATTTCATAGAATTGGTTAATTGGTTAATTCAGACCACAAAACTAAATCAAACTTAAATCGAATGTAAATCGAGATCGAGCAATCAGGTGTTAGATTTCAGATGATCCTTTAATGTCCGCACGTGATCCATAATAATTTGAAGTTTGGAGATATATTTTTGTAACATTTAATGATAATATGGCGGATTGTGTAGATTTTTTTTGCACATAATTTGTCGTATTAAATAATTTTGTTACTGTCGCGTTCTTTTATATCCTGTGCTACGGCAGTGTACTTAGATGTTTCAATAGTGGATGTTTCATTGCTGCCATGTTTAGCCTGCTAGGATAATTTGTGATGAGATTTTTATGTTTGATTTTATATTATGAAGTCAGGAGTACCTCACATGTAAATTTAAATCTAGGAAATTATGGTAAATATAGCGAGTAACTATTATGATCAATTTTTGCGTGTTTACTTTCTACTTTTAAAAATATAGGCCAAGTCATAAGGGAAGTCATGTAATTTTATGCATGGTTTTGCAACTGCAAATGCAAATAGCAAAACAAGTGCAAATTTTACATGTGGGTATTGTGAAATGTATGTAATTGTTTTTTTAGATCAATGTTAGTTTATTTCATCCTGGTCACATGCATGTAACTGAATGAACACAAATACATGTATTTGTGTCGCATTCTTGTCTTCATGTCTTTGATATTTATTCTACAATCAGCATCATAATTATAGGTTATTTGGATGCGCATTGTACCAATTAAAGCTCAATTTTATTTCAGACTTATATTTTCGCATCAATAAAACGTTGGTTTCTTATCGCGTTAAATATATCGTCCCGAAATATCTGTATAATTGATGCGTAAATGCAAATCTGGTGTGTATAGTCTTAAATGAATAATAATCAGTAACTAAATAATTGGAATCATTTATAATTTGTATTAATGGCAGTTGACTACAGGACATTGCTAATGATGTTACCTGTAACTGTACATTCCATGATGAAATTGTTTGCTTGTAAGCTATTTCTGACTAGGCATGCGTAGGCTAAGAAAATAAACCGAGCTATTATACTAGTATGGCTTAAATTTATATCTAGTTTTCTAGGTCATGAATCGTGACATATCACGTTATGAGAGCTTGTATAGATGGGCCTAGGTGTACATGCTGTTACTGCCTTTGCATGAAGCCCAGTGTGATCACTATTATTCGTTGTCGTAGATAGGGTGATTCCCGAAATAATAGGGGGAGGTATGGGCGCCCGCACATTGATGCAAGGGGTGTACTTGCACCCCCCTTGAATAGCAGTTTGTACCCCCCTGGAAAAGTTGTTTGCACCCCTCTGTACACCCCCCCTGGCTTGGCGTGGGTAAATATGATCCTGAAAAGTGAGGTGGCGGTCCCAGCGACAAGGTTTCTGTCAGCGTGTACCTCCCCCCTGCTCGAGAGGCTTGCAGCCTTGCACCCCCCTGGATTAAAAAAATGTGTTTTGCACCCTCTGGGATAAAATTCTGCGGGCGCCCTTGGGGAGAGGCAGAGTAGCATGCAGTACTAAACCATCCAAATAAATCGAATTCTGATTTCTGAAACAACAGGGAGCAAAAGTAGAAAAAAATATGTCAGCTATAATTGCGTGATGCAAACCCCTCCTAACCCCCAAGAAAAAAACATCTGTTGGCGCCCAGGCTTACTCTTTCAGATTCAACGTTTAGACCCCTAAGTCTGAATTGTGTCGAATAAATATTTGCACCCTTGTCGTTCGATGTATAGTAAGTTGGTGACGCTAGCTAAGTTTGGCTGTCGGTGTCAGTTAAAGGCTGCGTCATGCTTCAATTCGACACCTCTTCATTCAACTTTAAGTGTACTAGATTCTATCAGCATTATGTGCGAACAAGAGCAGTCGATCCTGGAACGCGTTGCTTTATTCATACATGGCAACCTTGACGGAGGGGTGTGTGGGGGGAGGGGGGAGGGTGGGGGGGAGGTGGGGGGGGTGGGGGTGGAGGGGTGAGGGAGGGGGTGGGGAGGTCATCGGAATGTGTCTAAAAATGAGTGTAAAAACTAGTGTTATATTTTGAATGAATCATTTTTATTACCCTTATTCTTACTTTCCAAACCAATATTCATCACATCTTTATTTCTCTTTCAAAATTCGAAATGATTTTATTTATAGCATTACGTAATATACTGGTAAAAAAGTCATATCATTTAGAATAATTTGACTTGGCCTAGGCTGCTCGCTCTTGGTCCGGTTTCATTAAGGCCCAGTCAGGGTTGAAACTAACTTTTTTGGTGGATGTTGTCTGCAATTTTTATTGCTCTTATTATTTATATAGTTTCTGGATTTTTCTTACTATTTAATTGTCGATATTTTAAAATAAAACATTTTACTTATCGTTTTGTTATCTTTTGTGACAATATATTATTGTATGTTTAATTACATGTATAGCCTACATAGATAAGTTACATTGACTAAGCATTGTAACTAAGTAACAGGCCTATGCACTGGTGCCAATCCCACCATCACATATTTGAGGATAATAAATACATTTTTGTTTTGTACATGTATGTACAAACTTGAGGGCGCCCAAGAATGGACGCCCGCACATTGATGCAAGGGGGCTTATAACCCCTGAAAAAGCAGTTTTCACCCTCCTGGAAAAGCGTTTGCATCCCTCTATGCACCCCCCTGGCTTTACAAGATTGGTTTTCGAAGTGAGGTGGCGGTTATCGGGCGGCTGAGTAAGGCGGCGTAAGGCGGCTTGTCCCATAAGCAAAAAGCTTCTGTCATCACCCCCCGCCACCTGTCGAGACTCTTGCACCCCCCTGGATTGTCAAAGTATCTTTTGCACCTCCCTGGATCAAATCCTGCGGGCGCCCATGCTCCCAAGACCAGCGTGGTTGTTCTTTTCAGCCTGGTAATTTTCCGCTGTAAGCTTGTTTGTCTGCTTCTTCGAAGCAATGCTACAATAATGCAGTGCTTAAAGTTGACCCGGGAGCGCATTCATTGGTCGTCGTGAAGCGTATATCAATGATTCAATACAAAGACGTACGGTACCGTACGTACGCGCATGAAACGAGCATTTTATTGTCAATGTGACTTCAATTCAGTCGTATGCAGGGCACACTATTATCACTAGCCGATAGGGCATAAGTGTAACCGTTCACGAGATTGAAGTGGGCGTCGATACAGATTTTTAAATGCAGCTATTTATTTGCAAGTGTGACACTGACTTTAACTGTATAAGCAGCTAGGCTATACTGTAAGCCCAACTGCGTCTAGGTTGTAAGCTGCGTCACGCATGGCTACTTCCAAGCCCTCTGTTGCAAAAAACAATCTGCGCCAATGCGCCAATCTATCGTGGTTCATGCAAAATTTGCATAGAGGCTGGAGAAATTTGTTGTTGTTAAGACTTAAATAAATTGGGATATTGAATCGGGTTAGGGCGCGCTACGGTTAGCAAGTTAGGGTTAGGGCTGCGTTAGGGTTAGGGACTTAGGGTCAGGTTAAGGTTTGGTTAGGCAACTTATAGGCTTTCTGATTTGTTTTACAATTTGTCCCAGCCGGTATACATGATAGCAAGAGCCAAGATGCATTAGCGCAGCAGCGGCGGCCCCAGAATTTTTTTTTGTGGGGGGGGGGGGGGAAGAAGGACAAAGGAATTTTTTATTGGGCTGGCTTCAGGTGCGGCTTGAAAGTACAAGAACTTTAGCATTCTACAAGTCGTTTTTCTTTTCCGGACAGAAGTCCCGAGCGGGGGGGGGGGAGGGGAGGGGTTCTAGTCCCCTTTTGCCACCGCGTAGCGCTCAGAATCATAACAAGGGAGACTTGCCACCTAAAAAGTGGTGGGGCTAACTTTTTGAGTTGGGGAGGGGGGCTCTGTCCCCTTTTTCTCCCCAGTTACGCCGCCTCGGTGGCGCAGATTGTTTCACATCCGGCATATCAGATTCTGCCCTCTCATTAAAAAAAATCTGCTTATTGCACGTTTTCATCACGCGTTCTCCGATGGCGCCTTTCGGCGCCGAAACGGACTATAAGCCCAGTGATTTGATTTGATTTGAGTTCTCACTTGGACGATTTTCGACAATTTTTTTTATCACTCATGATGAACCCCCCCTCCCCTTGTTTGAATCCTTGGCTCCGCCCATGCAGGCATGCAGGCTTGAATTATTATGTAGGTCCTACGTTACTTTGTACACTGTTGACATGCTCGTATATATTATAGGCCTATGAGTACAGATTATAGTCCTAGGCCTATACATGTATATCGTGACACCGTGTCACGGTTGACACGAAAACTTAGGCCTACGGAATTTGCGACTTTAGGCCGCTTTGCATCCAGATTTATTACTACATACATCTACTGCCGGCATGATGTCTTTTCTCTAGGGCAATATTATACTTTTTATGAAGTTTATATGACCGTATAGTGGGCAAGGGCGTGCATGACAGTGTATACAATGAATTATCGCGTTCTCACTCAGGGGTGAAATTGATGAAACGCGCGGACTCGAGTGACTTTTTCTCAATAATCTCCAGACTAACGTCAGTCACGCATTCCGTGCCGTCATCAGCAAACTGAACATAATGTTTATTGAAAAGAGAGGGAGGATTCTGACGAGTTGTTGAAGAGGGGGTCCTCAAAACTGAGCATCCGCTTCTAAGCTCGTGCCAGTACTGTCAATCTCGTGCTTTCGATGTCGCGGTAGAAAAATACTATCGTCGTGCTTCACGATGGATCGCGTCCACAACCCGAGAAGTGTCCACTACACACACTCTATTAGCGTCGAGTCCTTATCCTCGGACGCCCCCTCCTCCTTGGACCCCGCTACACCGAGCGCCCTCGAGGACCGCGATCAAGGGGGCATGGAGGCCGTGGAGGGCCCCGCTCCGGGCTGCTGCGCAGGGCCCGCGGCCTTCATGGGTCGCTGCCGGGCCGACGGGGAGGAGTTGGGCTCTGAGCTGAAGGACATCGCGGAGAAGGTGGACGCCAGGGGGTGGGTCAAGCGGAAGTGCACCGTGAGCACGCTCAAGAAAACCTTCCCCATCATGACCTGGCTCCCGAAATACAGGTACATGTAGTTCCATTGGGCACGTGTGCTATACAAGATCTAGCCTATATAAGGGCATGGCAGTACACACGTAGACCTACATGTAGGGCGCAGTATAGCCTACAATCATGTTAATGTTTCGGCGTTCAATAATCTGTGCACATGCCTTATTGTCTGAGTTCGCAGTCGCTGTGACAAAATGCATTAAAAAATATCATTGACCTATGTCATTTTGTTGACCTTTCAATTGTAAGTTGTGTTAAACTATAATATGCAAAGAAATTTTGTGCCGTTACATATGTATGTAAATACAGCAAGTGTTTGGCGGGAAGGCACATGCAGGCCTACATATGTAACGGCACAAAATGCATGTTAGTCGCACCTTCTGGAATATTTTTCTGTGTGGGTCGCCGTTTCAAGCAAAAACAGGCCTATACTATGTTTAAGTTTTACATCTTTACATGTATCAGGATCAAAATTAGAATTGGATGAAGTGATTAAAGGAGAAGTTTTGGTTCCAGGTTTGTTTTCAGTTTTGATTTATGACACAGCGACCGTCTGCAGTCTTTCAGAGAGGTTTCTGTTTTCCTTTTCAGGTTTCAACATTTGCAAGGCGACTTTATAGCCGGTCTTACCGTGGGTCTGACTGTAATACCTCAGGGGCTCGCTTACGCTGTAGTCGCTGGACTGGACCCTCAGGTGACATTTCTCAACTTCTTAATGCACAGATCAATGTTTTTCATTACCATAGTTTTTTAATTTTACATTGGCGTACGTTAGTGAACTGTGGCTGATTTAGTAGAATTGAGGAGATCAATGTTAGGGGCGAGTCGAAAACTGGTCAGCGTTTACAAGCTTTCGTTACCATAGTTTTTTATTTCACATAGGCCTACGTTAGTGAACTGTGGCTGATGTATCAGAATTAAGGTAACAGTTTTAACTTGAGAGCCATTAAGGTTCGTCCATTTAGTATATATGCGTGCAGAATGGTGGGGGGGAGGTTGGCTGCAAGGAAAGTAGGGGAGAGGGCAGATTGTGTCATGCACTTGGGGGGATCAGAAAAGGAACGCCTGCGTATAGTAGGGGGTTTCAGATGTGATCAGTTTTGCGTATGTACTAAACGAATATAGAACGGTCCCTCACTTGTCTATAATAGCCAATCAGTGAAATTCTGTCCGGTCGTGCAGTACGGTCTCTACTCTGCGTTCATGGGATGCTTCGTCTACATGTTCCTCGGGACGTCCAAGGACATCACACTCGGCCCCACGGCCATCATGTCCCTGCTGACCTCTGAGTTTGGCAACACGCCCATCCCGCCAAACCCGACCTACGCCATTCTGCTCAGCCTCATAAGCGGCATCGTGCTCGTGGCCATGGGCACTCTGCATCTGGGTACGTTGTCTTCTGAATATTAGCGCAATCATAACAACATTCACTACACGATGCCATACAATGGAGTATATTTTTATAGTGCGATATAATTGTACAGTATGTGGGCCTAATAATGAAAGGTCAGAGTTACAATACTAAACGCAGCTAATTTGACTGAATTTGAAACTTATTGCTTCAATAAACATGTTTGATAAATTATACGCTTTGAAAGAATATATATGCGAATTTAGCTAAGCTAGGCCGATTGGCGTTGTAGACCTGCCCCCTCTTCTTTGACTTTCACAAATGTCTTGTAAACGATCATTCAGCTACTCGTCAGGAGTTTTCTAAGACCGCAATGAAGACTCGTGAAATATACATTATTCATATCCACAGATCTCTACTCGAATCCATCTGATCTGAATTTGAATCAATGACAGTTTTCGCATAAAGTTTTCGCGTAAGTCTTGTTTTATTACATATTTATATGCATCGAATATTACGATTAGTTTGCAAGCGCTGTGGTTCACGTTATCTTTGAACTGCAGGATTCGTTGTGGACTACATTTCTCACCCAGTCATCAACAGCTTCAAGACAGCGGCTGCGATTACCATCGCTTGGAGTCAAGTTAAGGTATACATGTATTTACAGCTGCTGAATTGGATCCAAGCGCGCAGCATATCTGCGGATATTTTTCTAGTAATTCCATTAAACATTACGTAAATGAATAATTCGTGATTTAAGTTTGTTACAGTTGCAAGAGTACGTTTTTTGTTTGTTTTTTGTCGGCCGCATTTGTATGATGTACAGACGGTGTAAGCTTAATGACGGACGATGTTTAACCATTCAAATGATCTCGTCAGGAGTTTTGAAAGACCTCATTGAAGACTTGTGAAATATACATAGTTCTTACCCACATATCTCTATTTGAATCCATCTGATCTGAATTTGAATCAATGACAGTTTTCAAATAAAGTTTTTTTGTAAGTCTTGTTTTATGACATCATTTAGACACACTCTGAAATTGTGTTTATTTATTTTTTTGGTAGAAATGGCTTGAATTGAAGAATATTCCACAGGATTTTCCAAGCCAGGTTAACCTGATATTGGATAACCTGAATCAGTCAAAGTAAGACCTGTTTGATCATTTGTTTGGCCTATTGGACATAAGCATTGCACGTAAGCAATATTAGGCTGTGGCTTTGAGTCAAAGTCAATTACTTATTTTCGTTAAATAAATTAGCTGTATCTCAAAAAATAATGAAGTGCGATTTCTGTAAAAATTGCACACGTTGGTCAAATAGTTCATTGTTAACAGAAACTGCATAGTAATTTGATCAAACATTTTCTTCAACAGGTACATGTATCTCGTGTTGATAAATAGGTTAAATTTTAATATTTAGTCCATTAATATTAGATTACTTTGTAGTTTGACTCGGTACAGTGACTAAAAAAACAAATAAAGTTGACGGCCTATGCTGGTCAAATAAAATGCTGCAATATTTAAGAAGCGAATGAAATGAATGCATGAAAAACGTATTTGCTTGACATTCTCATTTTCAGATTGTGGAGTTTCCTTTTGGGAATTGTTTGCATGCTTTCTCTCTTCGCTTTGAAGGTAGGCCCAAGCGTTCCTTTCGTACTCGCATAGTAAGTGTTTCTTTCAACGATGCATTTTTTGCATGCAGTTTTGCGTGCATGGAAAGTTTTTAACAAAATTACAAGCGCTGAAGTGAAATCAAAGTTCCATTGACTGCTGCGTCGCGCGTCGGCTCGCAACGGTAGGCTGCAGTAAATTGCATTGTGACGTTAGCTAGTTGTTTGTTTTTGAATTAAAAACTTTCATGCAATGCATGTAAATATGCATGCAACAAATGCATGGTTGAAAGAGATCCTAAGGCGTGCTTAAATCCGTAACTGTGTTTCAGTTTGCAGATGTGGTTTTTTGTTTGCTCCAAATTTTAGAAAGAAAGTTAGCTTGCATTTTGTTTTCTAAATAACCATATTTTCAATTGCAGAAATTGTGCGACATTGATTGGGGAAACAAAAAGGATATGTCCAAATCCAAAAAAGTATGCAAGTATATCACGTGGCTCATTTCAATATGTAAGTAATGCTTTCAAGTCTCAAATCAAAAATTATATAAAAACCAACGTATGCTCTTTGCATTGCGATACGCTTCTGGATTTAGGTTACTTTTTAATGCCTCTGGATGACAAAGTTGCCTGAAAACAGTTTACCGTAAATTATAGCGTATTCCTTGTGTAGTTGTTGCATGAAAGTATTTAACTTTAAAAAAATTTTGTTCATTGTGGGCACGTCAGATATCACATGTTAAAGCGATGATTAGATCTCATCTCTTGTCCAAAATCAATCATACATGAGATCACTCTTGTTGTGTTTTGCATTTTGACCGTGCAGCGAGAAACGTGACTGTTTTGGTGATTGCCAGCGGCGTGGCGGCCATCTTTCTTCAGTTTGACATCATGCCGTTTGGCCTGACGGGACAAATTAAAGCTGGCCTACCCCCGTTCAAGGCTCCCAACTTCACACTCACCTATCAAAATACAACACTTTCTTCCAGCACTGTTTTCGCGGTAAAATGTAAACTAATTACATGGGATTTAATAGTCTCCAAAGCACATTTTTCGATGTACTACGTGTATTAATTTTTATAAATAGGTGATCGAGCTTGACTCTGCACGAAAAGACAAATTTTCGGTTGAATATATTCTATTATTGTTTACATGTTTACATTGTTACATGCAAATAATGACAAAATTTAGAAATGTTGAATTTGCTTGTAAATATTTTATGGTGCTTTTATCTAAATTGAGTAATGGGGACAAAACTTCAATGAGATCTTGAAAGACAAAAATTAAATAAATAAATTTTAGCAATTTTGTTCTTTGTTTCAGAACATTGGTGTGGGTTTTGTAATAGTTCCATTGCTGGCAATTGTGGAAACAATCGCAATAGCCAACAACTTTGGTAAGCCTAAGATTGTATTCATGTTTTTATATTCAGTGTGCTGCCGTGTAGTAGGACTGTTGGCTCCTAGATTCTCTGCCGTGTTGTAGGACTGTTGGCCCCTAGATTTTCTGCCGTGTTGTAGGACTGTTGGCTCCTAGATTCTCTGCCGTGTTGTAGGACTGTTGGCTCCTAGATTCTCTGCCGTGTTGTAGAACTGTTGGCCTCTAGATTTTCTGCCGTGTTGTAGGACTGTTGGCCCCTAGATTCTCTGCCGTGTAGTAGGCCCCTGTTGGCCCCTAGACTCTAACGAACGGCAGATCCAGAGATATATTGTACAACATCATGAATCGGAGAAATATTCACGATATTTGACCCTTCTCTTTGTATCATTCAGGCCTAGAAAGTCCAGTTTCCAGTGTTATTGAGAGCTGGCGGTAAATTGTAGCTATTGGTTATATTCTAGTCTTGCGATCTTCTCTCTAGGACTTAAAAATGTAAGTAGTCTCTAATTTATAAATATTAAATATTAACAAGCTTTATGGGGACCCCTCTGATTGGTAGAAGTGCTTAATTAATTATCAAATGCAAATTCATTCATGACGTAAGATTGTACTTTGACAGTTATGTTAGGGTACAGTATATGTCTTTGTTAAAAATTATGATGTACTTGGTAGGCCTACTGTGTTTGTATGTGTTGTACAGGCCTTATTTTTACAAATTATACTCTTGTCTATAATGTTGATAATTGCGTTGTTCTTGTGTTGCTTCTAGCAAGAAAGAACAACTACGTCATTGACCCAGACCAAGAGCTTCTGGCTATCGGTATGCAAATGATATACTGTATATCCTATGTTTTTTTGGACTAATTTACTAGGTCTATATAAATATCACGTTGTTATAGTATGTAACAAATATTTACAATTTATTGAAAATGTTACAGGATGAAAATCCTGATCATTACTTCATTTTACCTTATTTAAGTACTAGCTGGGGTAGCCGGCGTTGCCCGGGTCAAACTACGTGATTTAAACTACCTGGGTCTACCCCCTGGGTTTCTGGGACCCCAGGGGCCC
>JAQIWG010005369.1:0-14624 GCA_034695025.1 Chamaedrilus cognettii | reverse complement strand
AAATAATGTCAAGTGTAGTTGGTATAATTTTGCGTTGATTTTTGAGTTGGAACTTTTTTGCTCTGACTAGACGATATTTTCACATTGTATTGCGTTTGTATGTATTGTACGCCGTATCCTCACCTTGTTGTATTGTCAGTTTGAGGTGCAATTTAATATTGTCGTTATACTTTCAGCCTAGCCTGCAAAATGCACTTTGCATGTGCGACATTTTGCATGCATACATGCACACAGCACAAGCACGCAGTCACGTATATGTAGATTGCAATAATTATTTTTGACCTTCTATTCAACAGTTGAGCAGCAAACCTTAAGGCTTCCATGGTAGCCAATTGCTATCTCCCTGACTGAAACAGCCAATAGTGTAAGTTCAATAAGTGTCAGTTCATTTTTTGTTCAATTTAAAGTTCAAGCAAACTTAATTCAAAAGTTCAAGTTCAATTTAAGGAGGATTCTAGTTCCTTCTTGGTCCTGTCGATAACATAGGCCGAAATCAATCCCTAAGGTATAGATTCAGAGCCTGCTGTCCTCTATTGTAGACTAGGCCTCCTTCGAAAGCCTAGAAGTTGCATTGCGAACGCACCAATAATGGGCTAAATATGACTATGCAATTCAACGACGCACATTTTAAAATCATTACACTTACACAAGGCACAAAAAGATATCAGACTTGATCACCTAAGTACAGATAGAAAATAAATTGAACCCCAGTGATGCCCACAATCAGACTTATTATCGCAAGTCTACAATAGACATTATCAAGCTTTGCTTTCAGAAGAGTAGTAAGCTATCTCAATCAGTCTATGCGGACAGCGCATCGATCTCTTTGAAAAGTTATAAAATTTTGAACATTTGAAGATCAATAATTCGAATAGGAAATATTTAAAGATCAATAATTAGAATAAGAACGATAAAAAGACTGCATTTACATAGAGGACGATTCGCGACACACAATTTAACAGCATGTGAACGCTTTAACTATGTGCATCAATGCTTCAAACGCCAATACTGGCTACGTTGTTCAGACTAGAGTGGTTGACAAGAATCCTTTTGCATCCATCGACGAAAGCTGCAGCGAAAAATCAGAAAAACCCCCACATTTAAATTTCTGCTCTCTTAGTTCCTTCGCCCCCTCTAAACGTTCAATTTTTCCTTGCTTCTTTTTTTCGTCGCTCTCATTCGTTTCAGCTTTATCTTCACCCATATCTGCCTTCTCACGATTGATCTTCTCATCGTTCATTCCAACTTTCTCCCTCTTCATTTCATCTTTTACGTGCTTCAAATCCGCTTCCTCTCCATTCATTTTCGTCTCCATTTGATCCACATCCACTTCCGTCTGACGCTCTTCCACTTTCGGTTGATTCCCTTCCAGTTCCCATTCGTCTTCCATGACGGACAACTGTCTTCTGCATGAGTCCGGGAGGGAGGTGTGTGTGAGAGCGAGCTCCAGGCAGTCCTCAGCGAAGAATTGACGTAGATCGCGCCCGGTGCAATACTCGAGGAAGCGCCTGAAAGGCAGTCAAGTCAAATTGTAAAAATGAAACAGATTCAAGTTTGAGTTGAGCAATTGACATTTCTGCCACATTCCGTTTTGACTCTTTTCCAGGCCACACTTTGTTGCTTTACTGTAGTTTAGTGACCGTGTGTTGACATAATAATGTATACAGTCCGGTTCGGTGCAAGAGAGCCGGCACAGAAAAGACGTGTACTTGTAAACTAAGCAATCAGCCATGCCTGAGCGGAAGGACATGGGTGATGGGTCCGTCCCAGAGCGTCAGGAAATCCTCCACCGTGTGGTGAAGGCGGTCCGGGCGCGGCAGGGATTCCCAGTGACGTCTACTGGCCATCAGAGCTTCTGTAAGGAAACAGTTTAAATTTTGTTTAATCACAAGCTTCAACAGGTCGTGGCAAAAATAACACTACCTTGTGCTCTTGGCTGCCCCCAGTGTCTTTGAGACGATGCTCGGGTCGTGGGGTGTGTTAGAGATGAGCGGGCGGCGTTTAGGGAGGGCTGTTAGAAGTTAGAATGGGTTGAAGGAGGGTCAAAATGGTCAAAAGAGTGGTGACGTAATAAATGGATGACTCCTTAGGCTGGTTAGGTGGAGCCACAGTTTGCAGGCGCTACTTCGAGGGGGCCCCTGCACAAACTGAGGACAGTGTCATTATCTCCCTAATTGGCTAAGTGTAGGCTTAATTGTATTGTCCTCCCCCTGAAAGTCTCTCATCTCCCGATTCCCCTCGTGGGGCCGGGGCACGTGAGGGCTTGTGTTCGTGACCGCAGACGTCCAACCTTTGCTAGCACGGAAAATCGACGGGAAAGACGGAAATGATGACTTGCTGGATGACGTACTTGTAGGCAGTTGCTTGTAGTAGTAGAACACGGGGTGCAGAAAATTGGACCGGGAAGCCTCGCTTGGATCGCCAGTCGCACGATTGCTTCGAAACGTGTCTTCTCCTAAAACAGGAGAAACACCAACTAACTAAACTAACCACCTTCGTCTGTTTTGTCAATGTTCATTTAACAGGGGTTAGACATTTGCGCGCTGGTGAGGACTGCTGGTGATGGGTTTTACGGCCGGATGCCCTAGCGTCCTAGCGCCAACCAAATAAATATTTATCTGGCACGGGACTAGCAGCTATAGCGACACTTGTGTTTCTTACTACCTTGCTGAAGGGCCTGTGCATGGCTTTATAGTTGCCGGCGCGGGGTCGTGAACCCTGGTCCTCTGGACTCTCGGTCAGACGCCTTAACGACTACTCACAGCGCTTCGCTCAAATCAAATCAAATCGATCGAAGTTATGAAGAAAGTAGCAAAGGCAACATGAGATAAAGTTACAAAAGTATGGGTGCATACCCGGCCCAGAGTAATTTGCCCCGTAGTCGAGGGTGACCACTATCACCCCCTCTACGGGCTTTGTCCCGGTGAGACGTTCAAAGTCCGGCAACAGGTTGGAGGGGAATTCTTCGAAGTACTCAAACGTTTCCCTGAACAAACAAACGAAAGAGTAGCACTTTATATAATGTAGCGTAGCGCAAGAAAAAGTTCTTATTTTAATTTTTTTTAAATAAAAACTTCAACCTTTTTGGTACGAGGAAGACTTAATTTATGTGCACAAACACACTCATTCACGATGCGCTGCATATGGGGAGAGTGAGTTCGATGACGAGGAGTAGATTCTGCAAAGGATAGGCCATCCAATCTATCAGTAAAGATCGATCACTTTAGTTTTAGAGTGTACATTGCACTTTATATATAGAACTTTATTTCACGGCTTGCGCTACCTTTATGGTAGAGCAAGCATATACAGTAGAATTAAGAAAATAGGCAACCAGAGAACATCAGAACAGGCTGTACAAAAAAGATAGAGCAATCAAAGCCATACCACTGCAATTTAACAATATCATTTAAAACAAGCATGATATCTGAAACTTCAGATTACGAACTAGTTGTTATAGCAAATTTTGGTGTCGCCTTTTACGACTCGCCCGGGGAGCTCTGGGCTGCAAATAAATTCATTTGTTACCCGGCTTGCAGGTTGACTAACGGTCTCGTTGCACGATGCATGCATGCAGATTTGCATGCATGTGAAGTTTGTAATAAAAATACAAACAGCGAGCTAGCGTCACAATGCAACTGAACGGAGCCTACCGCTGCGAGCCGACGCGCGGCGCAGAAGTCAATGGAACTGTGACGTCACTTCAGCGCCTGTAGTTTAGCTACAAACTTTCATGCATGCAAACCTGCATGCAACAAATGCATCGTTTAACAAGAGCCGAATAAAGAGATAAAGAAATAGTTACCCGCGCAGAACGATGACGTCAGCGAGGGTGGCGAACATCTGGTAGAGACCCGATGCCTCGTTGATTCGCTTCAGTAGCAGAGAGAGGAGGTCAGTTACGTGACCCACGCGTGAAGGCCAAGGTCGCGAGTAGTCACGCTGCTCCAGCAGGTGGTGCAGCGCGCGAACTGCCCCGGAAAACAAAAGCGCGCGGTATAAGTGGAATAATGAATACTAATAAACTAAAAAACGAACCGCCATTTTTGTTGTCCAATCTGTTAATGCCCGTGTTTTCACACAGGTTTAGACGCTCGCGCCCTGATCAGGCTGCTGGGGCTGGGTTGCTAAGGCCTGATTACCTACCTGATGCCAACAAAATTATCTCGCACATTGTTAGCAGCTAGCGGCACTTTTGTGTTTAACAGCCTTGCTGAGGGGCTTGCAACGCATGGTTTCATAGTTGCCTCGCCGGACCTTGAACCCAGGTCTTTCGGACTCGCGTCCGACTCTTTAACCACTATACCACAGCGCCTCGCTCACAATACACAACATGAATCAAAGTCATATAAACACAAAGCAAATAAATGATCATATCAGCTGGATACAGCGATTACATTTTCTAAAGAAGCGGAAGAAGAAGAAGGACCCGTGTATCTGAAGTCGTGAACAAAGCCCCCCGCAGACTTGTGAAATTCGAGCTAATGTATGGAAAAAAAAACAGAAGAAGGACCGGTGTATCTGAAGCCATGCACGAAGCCCCCCGCAGACTTGCGAAAGTCGAGCGAGTGCGTGGCAGTCCCGACAAAGAACACTCCGGGCGCGTCCACGGACTCGTAGGCGTGCGAGATGCGCGGGTACTTGAGCTTGCGCCCCTTGCCCCTCGTTAGAACTATGTCGTCGCTGCACAACAAACAGCAGTCATGTCCCGGACATGACATTGAACTGTGCCCGGCAGCCCTGCCCCTGCTGCCACCATAGGGCAGGACGAAGCGTTGTGGCCGAGTGGTCTAAGTCGCGGTCTCGGACTATGAGTACGGCAGTTGTCGATTCGAGTCCCGGCCGCGGCAAAGATTTTGAGTCACTTCGCGCACCCTTTGGCAATTGGGGTGGTTTAAATTTGTCAGCCACAAGTGTTCCTACGATGATTATCAGTCTACGGTGGAACCACCACCAGCGACTATCAGCTGGTGCAAT
The DNA here is from genome assembly GCA_034695025.1 of Chamaedrilus cognettii. NCBI lineage: Eukaryota > Metazoa > Annelida > Clitellata > Enchytraeida > Enchytraeidae > Chamaedrilus > Chamaedrilus cognettii. The sequence continues at coordinate 9,650 of JAQIWG010005369.1, read as the reverse complement.
GGGGCATCACCTTTTTTTCCAAAGGGGTTATAACAACAACAAGAACAACAGCAGCAGCCCCGAACTGTGGCGTAACTATCAAGGGGGCCTGGGGGGGCAACTGCCCCCAGGTAAAAAATCTGCCCCATTTGGCAAGACAAGACAAGCACATTTTACCTTTAGAACTGTTCAATGTTCAATTCACTTCTAGAAAGCACATTCTGCCGAGAAATACACGTCAAACTGTGCCCGGCATTGGCGTATTTGAATGGATGTGGATATTTGGCAGTGAGAGTAGCGAACCTTGCGAGCAGCGAGTCGTTGAAGGTGAAGCCGAGACAGCGGATGACGCGGTCGTACGGCTCGCGTACGGCAAAGTTATCGTGCGTTGTCCCCTCCTCCATGCTGTTCACATTCCAGTTTGATGACAACGATGTTCAAATGATATAAAATTGTTAAAGTGTCACATTGCTTGATCTTTCTTATACAACCTCTGCTGCTTTCTTTGGTTGTCTTTATATCGACGAGGACGGTCAAAACGACGAAGCGTTGTGGCCTAGTGGTCTAAGCTGCGGAGCTCGGATTACGGGCTCGACAGCGCGTCGGTTCGAATCCCGGTCGCGGCAAAGATTTCGAGTCTCACCCTGCATCCTTGGCAAAGATGGTTTAAGTTCGCCAGCCCTGCAAATAAGCATCCATTTATCCAATGGAGAGCAGTGAGAGTAGTTTGAGCGTGCAATTTTATTTGGCACGCAATCGTGCGGGTGATGGGATTACAAAATAAAACTAGAGACAGAGACGCACTCTAACCCCGTGGTGTTAGAGGACGCGTCGAGACTCAGTCTGCCGGTGAGTGCGTTACGAACGATCCTCACGTTGTCCAAAGGGGCCTCTAACAGCCCGTCCAACGACTTGAGCTGATATGTGTCCAGCAGGGCGTTGTTCACCCCTCTATCGAGAGTTGACAGCACATATAATTAAGGCAGGCTTTCATAGATGCATTTTGAAATCTACTTGTGCCTCGACTTCGACCTCGGCCTAGAATACACAATTTATGTTTTCTAAAGCATTTCCTTTAAAAAAAATTCTCGCCCCATCCTATGCCCTAACATAGCGAATAACTTCTGTTCTAAAAAGCATTTTGTTTAATCCATTTGAATAAGATTAAACGTCCCTAAATTAACATCTAGAGCGTTATTACAAGAAAGTTAACATTAAAATCATAGTGCGTTGCAAGAGGGTAGGTGGGTTGGGTAAAAAATGACATTTTTGTCGTTTTTTGTCGTTTGGGTCAAGCGGAGGAAGTTTTGAGGTGAGTGAGGGAAACAAGGACTATGCTGGAAGTGATAATCAGAAGGTAGAAAAACTGGATTGGACATGTATTGAGAGATACGATAGAGGGAAGAATGGAGAGGAATAGAGGACCGGGAAGGCCACGCATCGGAATGATAGACGACCTGCTTGGGAAGGAATTGTATGCAGAGATGAAGAAAAGGGCCGAGGATCGGACAAGGTGGAAGATTTTGACACCAAAGACCTGCCATGTGGCAGAGCACTGAAGAGAGAGGGTCAAGTCGGTGGCTCGCCTGAGATCTCCTACGTAGTGTGTTGACCAGGACAGTCTCGCCCTTGATCGCCCTATCAAGTGAATGAGGTTGGTCGACCCATAGATTCGATCTGCCACTTCGAACGCAGCGTTCCCGCGACCTGAACACCCTCCCAGACACTTTTGAAATAATTAGCGTACAGCGATGCGCTGTGGTGAAGTGGTTAAGGCGTCGGACAGAAATTCCAGAGACCTGGGTTCGAGTCCCGGGGCCGGCGACTATGAAACCGTGCGCTTCAGCAAGGCTGTTAGAGACACAAGTGTCTCATTAGATGCCCGGTTTGTCATCGATCGACAAATTGTACTTCTTTAACAAAGAGAAAAATGTGAGTTTTCCACGCAGTATATATAGTCCACAACAGAATTCTTTCGAATTGAGGTTAGTTTAGCATAGAATTTTTATCTTTTAATGCAGATTGTAAAAGGAAATGGCATTGGGCTAAACCAATAGTAAAATTGACAACAATTGCTCTGTACGCTTACCAAGGATAAGGACGGTTTGTCCCTCAAAATCCTCGGCGTTGGTAGAGACGGTTTCATATCCCTCCATAAATTCTTCCCCCTCCATCGGTGGGATGTTCGGGCGCCACATCCCCGTGGCTATCACCAGCGTCCTACAGCATTTGATTATATTTAATGCTTAGATGGTAATATAAAATACCATTTATTTTTCGTCCTACAAACAAAAATTTTTTTTCTCATTGATTGCAAAACACAGAAAAAGACAATTTTATAATAGGCACCGTAAAGCAACAAGGTTCTAATTCACGATTCCTAGTGCTTCAATTTATTGCATCATTAAACTGCAGGGAGATGTGAAACACGCTAGCAAGGGTCCTGAAACGTTAACGTGCCTCAGTAAATATTTGAAGCCGATTCCTTCGTTTGAGAATACTTTATGCCTACTTTTGTGAGCAAATCAGTGATACCATTGGATCAAATACAGTACCGGTATCCCAAGATTATGGGTATCTCGACCAAAAGGATACTTTTGGGAAATGAATCCCTTTTCGTCGCTTTTTTTTTCGTTTGTGAGTTTGTGATTGAGTTTTGATGTAAAAAAGGGCATGACAATGCATGTTGAAATTAGTCGCGTACTGTCGTAATGAATGTAGAAAGAGTCGTATTTTCATATTTCGTATATGTCGTATTTTGACACGTGGGCTAAATTACGGCTACATAGTAATAAATGTTAAAATGGCACGACATGTTGCATTTTGTCATGTACAGTGGTATAGGATTTGGTAAAAGGGCATGACATGTTTTTTGTTATAAATTTATTTATTAAAAACACGACAAGCTTAAACGATTTAAAGAAATAGAAAACTCACTTGCACGTGAACACATTGCCGTGCTGATCAGCCATGCGAAAATGAACTTCATTCATTCCTTCTTTTTGTTCTTCTTCTTCTTCTGTTTCGTTCACTCGCGATATGTTGCGTACATCGGTATTGTGCAGGACCTGTTACGAGACATAGAGGCGGACCTACTTACGATAAGCATCATGCTTCATGCATAGACAATATTGTACAGCACACTCTACACTGTGCACATACTCTACTCAATTATGTCATTTACATGACGTAATAAACAATATTGTATTGTATTGTATTTTTATTGTATTGTATTGTATTGCATTGCATTGCATTGCATTGCATTGTATTGCATTGTATTGCATTGCACTGTATTGCATTGTATTGCATTGTATTGCATTGTATTGTATTGTACTGCATTGTACTGCATTGTATTGCATAGCAAGAGATAGTATTGTACTAGAAGCAATTACAATTCATATCCATTATTACTTTACCTATACTCATGTATTACAGAAACCAATATCTTCACATTTAAACTGGTCAATACACCTCAACAGTAAAGACTATTAAGAGAAGCAGCTAAAACGATACCAAGCGCCTCATGCATTTGCATGACTTATTCAATATTTCGATCCGATTCTTCTCAGCATAGCCCAAGTGCAAAAACTGCGCATGAAATACAGCTTTTGAAACAAGATGTTAGTATAACAAGACTATGTCAGCCAGATTGCCAGCTATTACTTTGCGTCGCACTGATTGCATGACGCTGATATTGTAACCGTTCATCAAAACACCGACGCCGCAGCAAAATCTTCACGCGCAGTTTCTGCCAGGATGGAACTTACATGTGACAATTATCGAGATCCGAATGATAGGCCTACAATCCAAATAACAATAGTAGCAATGATAATAGATATCCTTGTCTCGTCACAAGTGATATTTTGTAGAACGATAACTAAATAATAATCAACGCACAAATTGATACAAAATGCAATGGAGAAGTTTGGCTGGACAGAGAAGGTAACAAATGAGGAGGTATTGAGGAAAGTGGGGGAAACAAGGACTATGAAAAAAATGATAGTCAGAAGAAAGAAAACTTGATTGGACATGTAATGGGAGGATTTTTTTGCGAGATGTCCTAGAGGGAAGAATGGAGGGAAAGAGAGGACCGGGAAGGCTACTCTTCGGAATGATAGACGACCTGCATGAAAAGGAACTGTATGCGGATATGAAGAGAAGGGCCGAAGATCGGCTAGGGACCTAGGGTGGATGATTTGGACACCAAAGACCGTCCATTTGGCAGAGCACTGAACTAGAGAGAGAGGCGGCTATCTTTTTTAGTTTCAACCAAACCGGACCTTCAAGTGTAGTTTCTGCTCGAAATCGTTCAAATACTTCACGTAGTCGCTGCTCTGAGGAAACAGTTCTCGAGAGTATCGCGTAAATCTCAGTGCAGGGTCGTCACTCAGCAGCGAGTTCCAGTCATGGCGCAAGTTGAACTCGACGTTGCGCTTGCCCGTGTGTCGCTTGTTGATGCTGATGAGGCGGCCGTGCCGGGGGTATATCTCAAAGAAACTGCCTGGGAACGCGACAGAGACGAAAAATAGTTAATATTTCGTCAGCTGATCGTGATGCGGCGCGGTAGCCTACAAATCGTTTACGATCTCAGTCAATTTTATGCTCATTGGATTTCAATTTACACGCATTGGGCGCACGCGCGTCAAGGTTTTATTTAAATTTTAATTGCAAATAGCATGCATAAGGGTTTTATTTGAATTTTAACTGCGGAGAGCACAAGCGGGTACATCAAGGTTTAATCGAAATTTTAACTGCGTTGCATCGTGTGTTTATTGTATTCTATGGGATCCATGTCTACAGTGACGTTAGGGCCATTATATGAAACTTTTATTTGACACACAGTCAGACATAACATGAACGGTAACAGAAAGAAAGTAGCAAGAGAGTGGCAGCAACCAAGAGCAACTTGTGCAACAAATCAGTATCAATGCGCGATGATAACATTGCTTGATTACACTGATGACATTGCATTGATAACCCGCACCTACGATTCGAGCAAATGATGTTTTTCCATCTCCGTTTGCATGACATGTTTTTGGTGCGTTACAAGTGCAATAATAAACATACATAAAACATTATAATTTACGAACAGGTACAATTCAAATGGAAAGTCTTTCAGAGAAAGCAGACTCTCTTGCAGAAAAGCAAAACTCTGTTGACTCGAGCGATACGAGTGTTTTTCATAAGATATGTTATATTTGCCATACATTTATTACATTATATCATTTATCTTTAATACTAGAACTAATCTGTTAATATCAGTGAAACGAAGTACATGTATATATATAGAACTTTATTCACCTCACGGCAGAAGAACATAATAGTACACAACTCAATAGAATATAAATAAAATAAATAAATAGGTGCAGCATATAAATTATCACACAACCAACAGTGAAGCGACAGGCATGCATAAATAATATCATCGTTCTACGAGTTGTCCATATTGTTGAAGAAAGCATTTCTAATATCATGCGTCCAAGAGCCTGCGTGCATAACTGAGCTTATGGTATGGTGCTCCGTATGGTGATAAAAACTGTCAATAAAAATAGGCCTACTAGTACTTTAAAAGTATTAATTTAAAAGTTGAATACAAGGTAGTACTACGCTCAAAACTGTTAATCAATCTGAAATCAATCAAAAATCAATCCGTGAATCAAAACTGAATATAAAGTTTTGTATTCAACATTTTCGATAAGAACACTGTGTTATCCATCCTACCTGAGCTGCTCGCTCGTTCTAGCACCACATAGTCCCTTCCCGCTCGGTCCATGAAATACGCCATCTGAAGCCCCGCCGGCCCCGCCCCCACCACGATATATTCCCAATACCGCGCTCCCCCGGCCGCCCCCCCATTTGATCCCGATCCGGTTCTTTCCTCGGATTCAACATCGGCAGGCGTTCCTTTATCAGCAGCAGCGTGGACGTCGGACGCGCAGCTGTGTGCCAATAGGGCGCAGACTATCAACAGGAGGTAGTTGGAGTCGGTTCGATGGACGGAAGACATGACGTCGTCGGAATGATAGACTGCTATTAATACCTCACTGATTTTGCTGCATTAAAATGAAGAAAAATGACGAAGGAGGCTTCAAAATAGCGCCATCTTGCTAATGCACTTTAACTAAAATATCCTACAAGGGGCTAAATCTTGTACACTTCAAACACTCTTTTCACAAACCTTGTATTACCTTAACTATAATATAAGCAAATCGCTAGAAATGCCTTCTAGAGATGACCTAGGGACGCAAAGTCTCAAAGTCTCAAAGTCTCAAAGACGCTAAGTCCATTTAAAGTAAAATATTTGACAAGGGGTTAAGAGTTACGGTGCGCTTACTGCATAGTGCAAAACTTAATATCTCGCGCGCACGTCAGGTTGGCGAATTTTGCGAATCGGAAAAACTCGTGATAATTTTACGCGCGAAAATAACGCTGCATAAGTTAATTATTAACGGAAAGTCCTAAAAAAAGCGAAAACTAAATGCGGCAAAATATTAAAGAGGCAAAACTGCCAAAATAACATGCAGCAAAAATTTCATGTTTTACATTGTCAGTCGAATCGAATGGAAAGTGGTTGAACATGTCTTTCGCTGCGTCTATTGCAAAAACGCGATTTAAAGGCAGAGTTACGTGTCATCTTGCGAGCCACGTCCCCGGATGTTACTCGTAACAACCTTCATCACAAATCTATGATTAAATTGCGTCTTAAACACAAATTTCTGCGCGTGTTATACAGTGCAGACCTACCTGATGCAATAAGTATTAACTGTAGGCAAACATTTACAGCAGTCACCGCACGCTGCGGCGTTAGGGGGCGCGGGGTCAAGATTCAAGCTCCCCTTTCCAATTGACGCTTTAGATAATCCCCCAAAAAATTCAAAGACATGCAAAAGCAATTTTAGTTAACGCTTTTCAAAGAAAACCAAGAGAAGGTAACGACATCAAACAATAACCCAGGGCCCTGGATTGTGCACGTGGAGTATACACGTAGTAAGACTATGGGCTCAGCTCCTCATCATAGAATATTGTATCCCCCTTTCCCAGTGGTTAAAGTGGGCCGCATCGGCTTGGATAGCAGATCCGGCACCTCACTTTGAGTAAATAGTACATTGCTACAGGAGCGATCCGGTGCGATCCGGCGCCTCCACTTCAAAGCGCTCCGGCACCTCACTGTGTCGCAAAAACTAAGCCGGATAGCACTTGGGCCCCCGGATAAATGTCTGTCAGCACCTCCCCCTCCCCCGGTCGTGACCTGATCGCACCGGATCGCACAGGGGCTCCACAAACTACAAACTATGAGCGATCCGGGGCTCTCGATTTTACACTCTAACCACTGTCCTTTAAAAAAAAAATCCAGAGCCGACATTGATTGCATATCGTACTTCCCTTTTGACAAATGACCTATGTGCGCTGCTCATATACGTGCACGTACTCGTTTTAGCTTCTGAACTCGGAATGAGTGCAGAAAACCATTTCAATGTTAATTCTGAGGTAACGCTAATGGACTAATTACAACCAACGACTTGCTGCAGTCGATTCGTAGACCGATTATTACTTGAGGACGTGTACGCCCATAGGCCATTTCTGCAGGCTTTTGTCATATTCCAGCGTCCACACTACTAACACAGCTGAGGCTATAGGCCTGCTAAGCACAGCCCAGAGCAAAATACACATTCTATTCCGGCATCACTGCGTGACCAACTGAGCGTGGTCAGTTGGTCACACCTCTACATGCAGAATCGGTGGTACCATTAGAATGAAGTGAAATATCCTTAGATTCTAGGTATCTCGTCAGAAATATCCCTGGATTGAATTTTTTTTATCCCAAGCTTCCAGTTTAAAATGCGCCATTAAAAAACGTTTCAAGATATCTGAGCATTGCGTTGAAAATCCGATCCTACAATCAGTGAAATATTCCTACATCTAGTGATATATCTCAAGCAGTGGCAGAGCGTGTGCTCAGAGCAACGTGCGCCTTTTTTCAACGATGCTATTTAAATGCTGTCGCGCGTCTTGGGGCGCCAACACTTCGCTCGAAATCAACTTTCTTTGCTTCATTCATTTTGACGGTCGGCGACACGACGCACGCCTGCTGTGATTATGTAACGCTTGGTAGCTAAACCAACAGTAGAAGCACAGGGGAGTGGGGGGGGCTTAAGGTTGTCTTGTAGTAGCCTGGTCTACTCTCGTCTTGTAGACGTGCGATTTTGTCACTCAATTGTCCAGTAGCGTTACTTCGAATAGCACAGGTGTTAAGCTTCAAGCCGGAGATCTGATCAAAGTTGACGTGACGGTGCTTTGGTTCATCGACCTCTGAAAACGGAGAGTTTACAGCATCGCATCCTGCGATTGTAGCCGATTTTCTTCGACTACTGAGCATTAATAAGCCTAAGTTTAATTCGAAACAATAAAAAACTACCGTCGCAAGAAAGCTTGCAGCGCGTCCCAAGCTTCCAGTTTAAAATGCACCATTAAAAAATTGAGCATTTTTTGCACCAATAGTGGTGTATTATTGTTATGCGAGGAAGCTAATTATTATAACTTTCTCGCGGTTTGCAAGCCATATGATAGATATTCCATTTTCATTCGTTTAGACTAAGTTTTGTCGCTTGAATTTCAAGTGGTGAAACTAAGGGCTGGTTTCTCCAACACGGATTTAATGGCGGTTCAGGATTTAGCCGATGCAAAAAGATAGGTTAAATCCCGAACTACCATTAAATCCGTGTTGGAGAAACCAGCCCTTAGTTTCATCTACAAGGCTAGACGTCCACACTGTTTGCAGTCTCCGCAAAGCCGGTATAAAACACAAGTAATCAACTTGACATCGGCCACTTATCGTAGCCAACTGCGAGATGGGCTTAAATTCGACCGTTGGTTATTATTTATTCTGTGACTGCTACATGCTATAATGTGATCCTACATGTGCTAACCGTAGTGATTAACCGATCACATATCGTACTGGCCGGCCTATTGCACATACATACAAGTAGGCTACTTTATCGTATACAGTAAACTCTTATTACACTACTAGCACGCTGTGACCTACTAAGATATGAGACTTATAGTCCAATTGACGCGAAGGCCTAGTTGTGTACAATTGAAAAACCAGGAAGTAGTACCCTATCCTTATATGAACAGCCGTAGGCCTAAGTTTTCATAGTTTTTCAAAGCTTGTACGCACATTGTACATAGGCCTAAGCTAGGTCTTATTATTGCTAGCAATGGGCTGCATGCGATGTCGAGCCTACTACTTGACTGTCGTTAGTCTTTTGCCAGTGCAGGCGCCCAGGGCTAGTTAGCAACAAGCTCGATCGTGACTCAAATGAGTCACACAAGTACTCCAACAAATGGTTGCTCATACGCTCCGCCACTATATAAGCTGCTAAGAAAAGCTTATACAATACATAGAGCCTACTGCGCAGTCTTCACTGCACGGCACATATATATATCCCATATGGGCGTACTTCGCAGTCAAACCTGAATCCAAATAGGACATTTTCGCAATGAGGAATGATAATTAAAGGTGACGTTTGTTGTATAAATCTCTAGAGGCCCAACAGCGATGGTTTTTGAGTTTTGGTAGTTCAAGGAACGTATGCAGTCATGGCCGCAACAACCTATTGGGACCACGGGACGCGTCCCCCCCAACTTTTGGAACATAAATATTACCCAGC
>JAQIWG010005368.1:0-14625 GCA_034695025.1 Chamaedrilus cognettii | reverse complement strand
TGTGGGGGGGGGGGGTGCTGCACAGTTTAACATTCAGATTAACATTTAGTTAGCACATATAGATCGATGCTTTTTATAATTGCACATTTAAATTACGAGCTGCACATTTCGTGCAGAATTATACCTACACAGGTACGATAAAAAATGCCCCGGTAGAATGGCAATAATACCAGATCTTTTTTTTGCATCATTGCGCGATGAGATATGATGTAAGCCTGGGTTTTCTAGCTTTAGTTTTATAAACGTACGCAACTAGGCACATTCTTCGATCGGCAAGATTGAGTGAAACAGAAATGCGAAAGTAACACCTGCGTAACCCGCAGTATAGGCTACGCTGTTATCTTACCGCACCTGTAATAGAACATACATTGTACATCTATTACCGTTAACAAAACGGCAAACTCAGTGTTATATAATCGGATGCTGTCGCCGGTTACTAAAAGGCCTACTCGTATTAAATTTTATTATCTTACTTGAGAGAAGTCGTAGCATGTTGAAGACGATAGTAAAGCCTATCCGGCTGCACCCAGTGGGCCAGCTCTCACTGCGGCTATGAAGTTATGGCGCCCGGCAAACTTGTCATCGCAAGCGGAAGCGACAAATAAGCCTTAGCCCCCTCTGATAATAAATAATGTCATCGCCTACATTTTTATATCCTTATTAACAATTTATGGCATAGATTTATTCGGCTATAGCGAGTACTGATTTCGTGATTCACTTGTTTTATGAAATTCTTGGCATATGCTCGCATAGCCTACTTTGGCGTAAAGCCCTACACTGTAATAGGGCAGGCATTCCTAGCTATACAGGCTAACTCTCAGGCTACACCAACGTCTTTCATACAACTTGTGGCGTGGGTCGTTCGACTCGTTCGTGTATTGTTTACAGAACACTTGAACTGTCAAGATCACACGACTTGCCTTGTTTTGAGAGACGGCATACGTGGGCCAACTTAGGCCCATTGCAATCTATAGCTTCATTGCAGTGGCGAATCAAACATGGCTTTCAAACAGCAATAATTGGATCGTATGTACATTGCGGCTAAATTAAGAGACCAACTAATTTGTAATTTATAGCTACAGCCTACCGAATGCAATAAGTACTGTTCATCCCCCAACCATGTTTTGTTAAATTTCACGTAGCGGTTACAAAGCCTGAGTTTGTAAAAGCACGTCAACCATGCTGACAAACTGCAGAATTGCTGTTTACACCTTTCCTGCAAGCCAATCATTTTTTGCATTACTTAGTCGTAATTTTACGATAACATCAGAATGTTTCAATTTGTCTACTTTTCTGTTAGGCCTATTCCATGCTTTGTTCGACATTGGTACTTCCAGATGCTTTTTTGTTGCATTTTAATACCGTATTTTTGAATACCACCAAGCCATACGCTTACCATGCCAAGCACCATAGCCTAATTGTGATATTTGACAGTGCGTCACTTTGACAGCCAGCGCTTTGGAGTTCTTATTCCACGCTCTTCTATCGTTTACGTGCATATATTTTCTGGAACCAAATGTGGTTGAATAATTTAGTGTATAATGTACATCCCTGAGGAGCTAATTACAATGACTGAATTGTAGCACAATAGAAATGTTTTATGTAACCAGCAATATAGTAGTTTTCCAGCTTGAAATAATATAATGCATACGTGTTTTCTGTTAAGCAGAGAAAAACTTGAACTGTTTGCATATTATTTTGTTACCGCTCTATGAAATTCTACCAAAATTGTTATGACGATGGAGTGTCCATTTTAGTTAATGGTGTTAAAATTTCGTTGACAGTGCTCTTTAGGTCTTGAACAAAATTAAAAGCTGTTATTGAAGAAATTAAGCGGGTCGCTTTATTTTGAGCCACGATGTAGATTAGTTAACAGTCGCCTTGCGGCACTGCACGCAAAGTCTCATTGAGGCTTCCACTGTTCGACACGACGGCATTCTCCCACCCGTAGCTTAAATATTGTCAGGCTAATTTGAGCGAACCGGAAAGGCTAAAAACAGCCCAATAAATTATTATCCTTGACAAGCCTACACTAACCATGCAACTGTACCTTTTGAATGAAATGTTTTCAGGCTTGTAAGTCTAGTGTACACAGACGGTGACAGCGGCACTGAGGAAATTGAAGCCATAAATTATTCAAGTGTACACTAGCTGCATAGGCCTACGCTAAAAAGTAGATTTCCTGCCTATGATGAGTTACGTGAAACTAATTTTCTAGGGCTGCCCTGGGCTTGATTAATGTGTTTACATTGTTGTTGTTAGCATTAACATCAACAACATTGACGCTCCTTACTAACAATAATATTTTTCATGATTCGTTGTCAGGCAACATTTTTCAAAATTTGACGCTAGGCCAATAGTCTTCGTCGCGACTTTTACCAGCGATTAAAAAAACGGACGAAACGCGAGGCGGTGAACTCGCATAATCCCTAGTCAACCGAGTCGCATAGGAACGCGTACATTATAGATGGTTGCATCATTTTGCATGCATTGCATAAAATTATCTAGCCATGCTTGGCAAGCATGCATTGGCCTCAATTTTATCCGGTGCGCCGGAGAAAACATTTCACGAACCGCTCATAAATCAATAAAGAATGCTCAGATAGGCTAATAAAAGTAGACCTATTCAGTTTGTGTCAACTTGGCACGCTGCATGAACCTAACAGCGATTTAGCGTAGGCCTATAGATCGAGGTCTGTTTGACAGGAGTAGATACTAGATCCAACACATGACACGAGTGTCATGATATATAGCTGATATACGTATATAATGACACACTCATACTACTTCGCTGTCACTGCACTTGTTTAATTAAACCACAGCAGTGGACTGCAGGGAGCCGCCACGAATTTTCATTTGGGTGGAGGCCTCATTTTCGATTCAATTTTTGGATTATTTTTTGCTCGAAATTGCGTCACCACTTCTCGTTCCATTAACAATGTGTTGTAGGAACATTTAGCAACTTATGAGCAAGTTTAAGTCCATCCTTTCATCTTTTGACGATATACGCAGCAGCCTTTACTGCATGTAAATGTAGTATAGGCTGTAGTATGTCATGTAGATTGAAAGAATAGAACAAAGTTTTGGAAAGAATGACCCAGTGCAACCTGGGTGGATGGGGTTCAATACCAGGGACCTGCCCGAGCAGCACATTAGAGAGAAAATTATTGACATAGGCCTACCAATAGTTGCACGATAGAAGTCACATACTTTCTACAAAACAACGACTCGATCGCCGAGCCACGATAGTATCCCAGAGAGGCGTTGGCCCAAGCCTGCATGATTACAGGTGTACAAGCGAGGGAAATACTCGATAGTTACAGGTAGGCCTAGCCTGTACTGTAGGGCATAGGCCTCTGCAGCTACGCGAGCCGCAGTTTGTTACAAGAGGATGATCAAGCAGCTTTTTAGTGGCAAACTTGCAATCAGACTAGACATGGCCACGTGAGACTCTATTGAACAATGTATAGCGAGCGACCACCGACCTTGACTCAGTCAAGTGGGTAATCAGTGCGTGACTGCACTGCGAAGATCAAACTTATATAACCCGAATCAGCGTCGTAAAACGTATCCATTTATTGCAATTGGATCGACAGCCAGATGAATTCACAAACCTGGATGCGTGGAAAAGCATTTTTCATCAAAAATAAAAAGGCTTTGGTCAAGCGTTTGCAGTAGACCGAGTAACCGACCAGCTTACTGTAAGGACTACTGTTGGCGACCCGTAAACTAAAGATATTACTTACACCACATAGGTCATGAATAGAGCATACATGCACGCATACAAAATTGCAAAGGCATAAGATACAACTTACTGTCTCTTCACTTCCAAGACGATAGGAGATATCGATATTTAATAACAGATCGTTGCTTCGATCATCGATGCTTAGATGCATAGGCATACTCTCTCAAGAACTTAAAATAGGTCTTAGTTACCTTATTTGACTTTGTATCTCGGCTTTTTGTATAGGCCTAATAATAAAATTTAATGGTCCAACTTGCTGTCGAACAGACTGAAGGCACTGCCAGACTGCCTACATCAGTTAGCATTAGACCTGCTGTATCATACTGCAGTACATGCACAGTACGGTAGAGTAGCAGATTCGCCGACGCGCGACGCTCGAGCTACGCACGCGTGTGTGTATGACACGACTGACTGTGGCGAATCCACGCTTGAACTGCGATTTTGCATGATCAGGCTAGTTTTGCGCGTGCTATCTGTAGTTTTGGCGTCGGCTATAAACTACGGCTAGCGAAAGATCAGTTCTTTTGCTTGAAATTTTTTAGGTCGCTGTGGTGGTTAGACTGCAGTCCTGTATCGACAAGGCGATATCGACAGGATGGGGTCTAAATTATACAGACTACAGTTGAAACTACACCGTAAGCTAAGCGGATATAGAGAATCATTATAAGTCAGCGACTGCAACCGGCTTGTTAACTGTTTCAAGCTGACAAAATGACGTCCCGTTGTCTGGTGAATGAAGAAGCTACAGCTCAAACTCGCAGACAAATCTACAGCTCTGAGCTCACCATGATTTCTGCTCCGCAAACTGTCAATTTTAATAAAAACCCTGCATTGGATCAAATAACCGGTTTCAATGTTTCAAAATGAAGATCCAAATTGAACTACATCGTCGATGTAAGAATCTTCTTCATGTAGCCTACATTAAACTAAAACCAAACAGCAATCGTGACCAAACAAAGAATCTGCAGCTCAAACACTTTTAATTCACTACAGAATAACGAGCAAAATTAAGCGAACGAATAAGCTGGCACCATCAACCATCTCAGCAAGCAACAACTCAAATCAAACAAAAATTTGACGATCATCAACGTCTCGTTACCCTACATGTATAAATGAACATTTTTCCAAAATTATAATATCAACTCAGCAGCAATATAACGCAAAAAAATGCACGAACAAAAAAGCAATATTCCTTTCTCCGATTGAAGAATTTTTCACACTGCGACAAAACTAAATGGCAGGAAATGTAGCTTGAAACGTGCCCTTAATTACACCGCATTCCTATTTCAATCTAGTCCAGAACAACTCAGATGTAGAAATGATATAGGCGAATTCAACACTGAATACAAGTCTTAAACTAAGAACATATCCCTCATTTGGTAGTCCGCTTACTCTCTCCCTAGCTGATCAAGCGGTCCATCTTAGAGCACAAATCAATCCGTTCGTAGCTCATCAACCAGTCTATCCCTAGACATTCACTCAGTCAGGCCCTAGATAGTGATATCTTCATTCAGCAGGATATAATCAATCGCCTCGTCCGCGTCCTCACAGATAAACGTCGGCACGTGCAGCTCCGTGTTCTTCGGGAAATCCCGATGTCCATGGTGACACTTTCCGTCGCCCTGGGGGTCGTCGCCTTTCTTGTAGACCCCGGTGCAGACGAGGATGCTCTCCATCGTGTCCACAGTCTGGGGCAGGAAGTCCGCCCCTGGGGGCACGTTGCGCGACTCGGGGAGGTCGGGGTCCCCGCGCTCCTGCTGCGCAGCGGTGACGGAGATGCGCCGGCGGCGGTGCTTCATGCGGTCGATGTAGCGCTGGTAGAGGTTGCTGCCCACGATGTCTGACATCGGGTTGTCTCTGTAGCAGCGACAGGTCAGAGGCATTCAGAAATAGTTCAGCAAGAGTTTAACGACAGTCATAAAAGGAACGTTTTAAGATTTTGTGACTTCCATGAGCTATTTTTATGCAAATAATTATAAATATTCAATATTTTATGATATTTAATATAAAAATATTCAGAACTAAGTTTATCTTTGATAACACACGCATAGTGATACGCCAGCTTCTTTCAAAACAGACGTGTGCAACTGCTCAGCTTTAAAAATCGCGTAGGCCTATGCCTCCATAGTCGCTTTTCACGTGTAATGGTACGCCTGCCTGCCTATTTAAATTATGTTAAAATTTGCATATAACCAGCCATTAATTTTGGCGTACTACGCCTGTAAATCTTAACCACAAAAACATAAGCAAATACATATATTGTACTTGAAGTTGTCGTTACATTTCTACTATTTTTCAACAAAACTATAATTCTGTTGGGGCACCTGCACTCACCCGATAAGGTACATGGTTTTGAGGGGATCTCTGAAGCCAAGTTTGTTAGCCTCCCTGGATAGCACATGCTCTGCAAAGCGGTATGTGATCTCGCTAGGCTTGCCCATCAGCGCCGTGTACTGCATGGTACCCCCCGTCACTTTCTGTACAACACAGATCTACCACTATACCTTCTAATGAAGTTAACCCAATCTAACCTCAAATAAACCATTGGAGACTTACGCTTCGGAGTTCTACAAAGTAAATCATTTCAAATTTGATAATTGCCTACACTATTATTTTTAGATCAAAGACAAATATATGATTATTAGTGCAAATAATGACCATTTTGCGAAACGATAGAACTCAAGAAAATTATAAGCACAAAAATTAATTTGCAGATGTTATATATAATGTGCAGTCCTCAAACGAGAAAATTAGGAGCAGCAACATTTCAGAGAGGGAAAAGCGTCAAAATAACATGCAGTAAGAATTTCATGTTTACAGTATGCTGCGTTATTGAAAGTGCTACTCCTATACCATTCACGGAAAAATAGCATGCAAGTTTTATTGTTTTCGTTGAAGCATTAGAATTATTCGTAATTAGTGTTGTAGAAGAACGAGATATTGAGCAGAATCAGCCGACCTTGTAGAGTGCCTCAAGGACAGTGAGGAATGCTCCGTGGCCAAACCTGCCATGGGCACATGCGACATCACATCAGATACATAGGACATGTTCAATAGTACACTAATTGATGTAAAGGCAGGCCTGAATATATGCGGATTTGAATCACAATTTGCGAATCGATATGACCCTTTTTGCAAATCGAACGCAACTTTGATTCGCAATTTTTGCGAATCAAAAGTGTTGCAAATCAAGGTTCAATAAACCGACTAATGGTAATATTGAGTTCAGAACAGAACAGTTCAGTTCAGAACAGAACAGAACAGAACAGAACGCCACGACAGTCAATCAAGGCCAAGGCTAAATTCATTTTGGGTTAAATTCACTAAAATTCTCCCAGTGTAATGCATACGCATGGCGCGGCTAGCGTACCTGGGCATGTGCGCGCGCTCCATGAAGCGCAGATCAAGGTTGCACGCAATGACGGGCAGGTGGCGCGCCGGCTGCGCCTCCGGCTCGCGATCCGGCTCTCCGTGCGTCACGAGCAGGTCGACGATGATCTGCAGCGCAGACTCCCAGTGCTTCGGCTCGCCCAGCAACAGGATGACTGCAGCAGCCAGACCACAGACTTCAGAGCCAGAACTGAACCTCGCATTGTCTGTCTGGGTCGTTGATAGAAGAAATCACTTCTTAAAGCCGCCAACTTTTCATTCAATTTTTCACTCAATTTTTTACAAAAATTATTCAACCTTTTCACGCATTTCTTCTGTTTTAATAACGGCTTGGGTTCGCTGATGCGTGACGGAGTTGGACCGCAGTGAAACGTATTATAGACTGAGTGGCAAGATGGGGGATGGGTGGGATCATTCGTCTATGCTTAATGCGAGATCCAGTTCTTGTTCTGAAGTCTTTGAGCGAGACGCAGAACCAAAGTTGCAGAGACCATGGAGAAAACACTTGCTTGCCATGCACAGATACAATAGTCATGGAGAAAGCTATAGAAAAGTCAGTCAAAAAATAATTAGCAGGTCCACTAGTAGCAGTCATAGAAAAAGCTCTAAAAAAAGTCTGTCAAAAAGCATAGTCAAAAAATAATTAGCAGGTCCTCAAAAAAAAAACGTCTGATTAACAGTCATCCACATCCCGTATATTCAAAATTATGATGCAAGTCATTAACAAAGTTAACATATACTTAAAAGATTCACAATTCCATGAAATATACATGTAAGCCTATGCTAGAACATAAATTGTGTAACAACTAACAACTACAAAATGCATAAAGCATAATTTCCAGTATATTATTAGACTATCATTATTACCATTATAGGACTATCAACCAAATAAAACTAAATTACACATGGATTATAGTTAATCGGAAGTTGATCCGAAAGGTATACCTTCAACTTTTGGAAATTCTTTGTTGACAAAATCAGGATCCTGTAAATGAAATGACAGATGTATTGGTGTTCAGTATGAAATATACAATAAACTAGTCCATTTACAAAATGTCCTAATTTCCAAATGCACCATTCATACCTCATTGGTTTTCCTGCAGCATAGTGAAGAAAAATGATGAAGAAGACTTACAAATAGAGCTAAGTTGCAAAGTCGCAAAGTCGAGGTCGCAAGATCGCAAAGTTGCAGTCACAAAGTCGCTGAGTCGCAAAGTGCATTTTAACTCAAATATCCGACTAGGTGCTAAGGGGATTTGTACTGCCTTACCGTTCAAATCTAAGTTTGGATGTTAAATTTATACAATGCACACTCAATATTTAAATCAAATTCAAAGCCAATGAAACTTCGATCGCCCATATATAACCAACTTCTAAAACTCATTGTTTTTAGAATAATTATAAAAACAACCTTAATTTGATCTTTTGCTTCGATATCAAGCATTCGATACTAGTACCGTAACCACTGCACTCACAGTCTGCCTGTAAGACCTGTATTATCCAATATTCACTCACAATTTTCTTGCGGTTCTCGTGGTTGATGACGTCGAGCAGGGGTCGCGCGGCGGCCACGTCCTCCACCGTGCAGAGGCGCGTGAACCCCAGTCTGGGATCAGGGGTCAAGGATTGAGCACACATACATACAGTGCACTCACCGAGTGAAAGCATCTCGCCATATTCTATTAGTTCCTTGCCTTCTGCCCGATAAATTTACAAATGTCACGCTGTGGCCAAACGATTTCAACATGATGCATGCCTAGAATGCAGGAATGATGAACATGATGAATTGTACTGCCAAGTACATTCAATTGGTGCATAGCACTTATGAAATTAGTTTAAGCAGTGCACAACAAATACAATATATGACAGCTTGCCTGTTTCTTAATGACATATATGAAATTTTATACATACTAATCAATTTAGTGGCTGTTATTTTGCTTACTTTATTTATTTTGTTAATTTGACACAACCTAGCAGCATTTGTAGTAAATCACTTGTCAAAGCGCAGTATTCAGATCACACGTCTAAATACCATATACCTGCTTGTTGTCAAGAGAAACAGGCCTCAATGGGTGATATACGTGCATCTATAGGGTAAAGAATAATAGAAGAAGGATACTCTCCAGCAATCTCCAGGAGCTTCCCTTGACCGACGACCAGACAGAACTTCTGGTGGAACTTGTGGAATACTTCTAACGGCGATGGTGATTGGATCATCTGCTCCTTGGAGACCTGCAGCAACCAATCACAGCCTCAGATTTCCAACAGCCAATGATAGTCGACCGTATGGAATGTTGCTTATTAATTTTCTCAGTTAAGTAAATTATTAACAGTTTAAGTTAATAAAGTTAAGTTAATTGTTGCTTACATGATAAAAATTACATTAATAAATTAAATTTTCATAAATAGAAAAATTCTCAAGCCATTTTTTTCTTCGCATCCATTGCTCTGTTTATGTATTGTTTGTCAGTAACTCCTAACAAAAAAATCTCTTATCGCAACCAGCGACAGGTCTGGACCAATTATAGTTTTTCAAAGGTTCCTATTCAGCACACTCAGTGGCTAACTTCTAAACGGAATAAAATCCGTTATGACCGTTAAAACAATAAAATTAACTCTTATTTCAACAGATTTAGTGCAGTCGTCTGCACACTTAGTATGCTTACACTCTACAGTCAGTCCCTGCCTACATGTTTCACTGCATGCGTGGATTACAGTCACATTCTGCCTAAACAACTGACCGTGACGCCGAACCAGGCGGACAGTTGGTTGGCCTTGTCCTGGTTCAGGTTGAGCGCGTTCGTCACGAAGGCGACGGGGTACTTGAACCCCAGCCCCTCGTCGTCGAGCAGCTTTCTAAAGCCCAGCTGGGCCGCGGGGATGGCCACCGAGCCTCGGGCCAGCACCCCGTCGATGTCAAAGCAGATGCCAAAGTTTGGCTGCAAGCAATATGAACACACTGTGGATATCCAGATAGCGTCATAAAATGATCATAAATTAGATGCTTGCCGAACAAGGATAGATATACATATCAAAGTTACATCACAAATATTAAATGATTAATTTTTAGATGCGGTTTCGTGATGCTTAAATTGAAAAAGATAAAAAAAGGCTGCATGAGAATTTTATTACTGATGCATTCTGTAGACAACTGTACAATTTGGACGACAGGAGCAGGACTCGATCTTACGTACAAGAAATGATCAATTACTGAAGATTTCAAACATGCCATTTTTTAGACATATCAAAATTCTACACAATTTGCATAAGATTTGCATTTATTATTCAATGCAGATAATTCAGAAAATCTTAGATCTACATTCAGCTTCAAAAACACCGCTAGCTTAGAATAATATTATTTTTCATATGACCAGAGTAGTCTATCGAACCCGTCCTTGTACC
The DNA here is from genome assembly GCA_034695025.1 of Chamaedrilus cognettii. Taxonomy (NCBI): domain Eukaryota; kingdom Metazoa; phylum Annelida; class Clitellata; order Enchytraeida; family Enchytraeidae; genus Chamaedrilus; species Chamaedrilus cognettii. Next base: position 4,088 of record JAQIWG010005368.1, on the reverse strand, counting down.
TCAAGACCGCTCAGAAATCTAACTCCATGGCAGCGCTGCAAATGTTGTCTCAGAGTTGGAAAAAACAGTATTGCTGCCGCTCGGTACAGCATCATCGTTTATTGTTTATCAGCTAGACATCATATATGTAGACTAGATGCTGCAGCCAACAGCGTTATGTGGTGCTCGATGCAAATCTAGCAAAGTTCTGCTGCACTAGCCGGTTTAATACCTACTTAAGCTGACGCGGAATTCACCACATTAAAGTTCTATTAGCATGGCCCACACTCCTCCGTCTGTTAAAACCATGAATGCCGCAAACAGTTTTAACAATATTTATATTTCATAAGGCCTACGATAAAGGTTAATTTAGACTGGCTTCACTGTTCACAGCAGTCAGGAGCGCCGGAACTGGAGCGGCAGCTAGAGGGGGAGGGTAGGGCAATTGTCCCCTTGCCCTTTTTCTTTTAACGTGATATGCAGCATTTTCATCCACAATTATTACCCTTGCATGGGTTTTTTCAGAGCCCCCCCTGCCCCTAGGAACTTTCGGCGTCTCTGACAGCAGTAGATTTAAGCGGCCAGCTCATAGGCATATGTATAGGGCATCAGCGGTTTTAACGTGTTCCAGCGGCCTGCACTGTACTGCGGCCCACTCAGTTTACTCTGCAACCAGACCAGCGCTGCTACGTGTAATCCAACACTGTATCCTAGCGAGACTTCCAACGCCCGACTGGCCAGTAGTCCAAGGCAACAGCAGCCGTCCAAGGAGTTCACCTGCGCGATGTAGACTTCTCGAGTGCTGGGCTACTCACTTGTACATGTATAGCTGAGGCAGGGTTCCACTGCATCGAAATGTGATTGAGGGGACTAACATATTTAGTCCTATTAGGCTACATATTAGGGGAGCTAAACACATTTTGTGTATACTCGTACTATGGCGTCCAATTTGACAAAGTTTGTGACATTTTTAGGCTATCATAGCTCTTGTCTGCCAAATTCGTAGAAATTGAATTTTGAAGACGTGCTAAAAATTATCATCATTGCAAAAACAAAAAGTCTGCAATTAACAACCTCCGTTAATTGGAGGGCCCGCCTCGGCAACATCCATTTCTACGTTACCTACAGTGGCGGATTTTGGGGGGGGGCCGGGGGGAGCCATGGTCCCCTCCGTCATCCAAGAATTTAATTTTTTTTTTTGTGTATCAGAGAGAGCGAGACCCCTTTTCGTTTCCATAACGTTTTGTAATTACTGCATCGATTGACAAAACATTTCGCAAACGTAAACAAGGTTCTATATAGGGTTTGACCTCCAAATTTGGTGGCATTCCATGATGCAATGACAAAGATACGTCCCTCTAGTTGAAATTGATCAGTAGGACGGAGAGATTCCAAAGCTGTGAAACTGTATGTGAATGGCGCTAACAATATTATTTGTACACCATTCTTGTAAAAAATAGGCTGACAAAATTAGTATTTTTACATTTTTTAACCTATGAAAACGAATGATTTTGGACCGATTTCTCTTTATCAATTTTTGGCAGCTCTCGCTATGTTGCATATACATCAAGACATTCCAGTTCCAGTAGATGACATTAGACTGTTTTGCCAAACTTGACCCTCATCGTTTAGCTTACTTGTAAAATGCAAATTGCTATAAATTGACAATATCCAGATATATTAGTATTTATCTGGCTGGGGAGGGTTTAGATAGGATATACCTACATATTTTCTACAGTTGCTAATAGGCCTAGAGATTCGATTTATTTCAATTTATGTTATTATTGTTTCTGAGTATTAAATAGACTCTGACTGCATAAATGCTGTATATATGTTTTTTCATATATAAATGAATTGGGCTTTTGGGTTTGTTTAACTTCACGCATATACAATTATTTTTTTTTTTATCCAAATAACAGTGGCCCCCCCCGTTGGAAATTCCTAGATCCGCCCTTGGCTACCTACAGGGCCGATGCCGCGGGCTACAAGCTAAAGGCTGCTGCCTGGCGTCGGTCCGTGGCACTGGCAACATAACAAGGCCAAACAGATGAGAAATCTGAGCTGGATCTGGAACATCGTCACTACATTTGTATAAGTAGAAGCCCAGGACAGACTCCCCACAACCCCCCCTCCCCCTGACATGTCACTCGTGAAAATCTCTCTCCCCTCCCTACTCCCTACTTACTGTTTGCCTACCCCAAACTCTCCGCGGCATCGCTCTGTCTTTCCCTTGCGCGTCTGCAGCAGTCGTTTAATACAGACACTCATGTTGGATGATCGGAGATAAATTAGGCCAACATACAAAAAACTGATACTGCTAGGCTACCTATTTTTATCAGGCTAAAGTTTAACTATTTTTGTAGTCCGTTAAACCAACGAATGACGTCGTCGGGAACCAATTAAACCAAGAACATTATTGAGCCTCGAGGCATTTAAAAAAAGATTTAATGCTCTTCACTCTTCAGCTAAGTAGGACCACATGTATAGGCTCTTGTTTTCATTAGCAAAGTTGGGTGAAGTTTATCTATAAGCCTGAAAAAGACAAATTTGAAAATGAAGATCAATTAAAATTTGTGGAATATGCCAAATATTTTCAAGATGTCCAGGCCTGCAGGGGGCGAGAGTGAAAATAGCCTGGAGGGTTTGTATGTGAACAGGGACGTCAGACTTACACAGCTCACTCTGGCCAATAGAGTTAGTAATGATTTTATCCGTTTCGGCATCCGAAGACTGAACTGTGCAGAGACTCAAGCCCTGGGGTGGGAGATGGGCCTGCTGCATGGTAAGACTTGCCTGCTTGCGGCGCCTGTGGTGCAGGTTGAGGCTGATCTTCCTGTCCCTCACAGCCGCAGCGATATTCTCAGGGGCCGTGGAGGGCATGGAGGCGATCCTCATGAGTCCCCGGCCCTCCCCACCCTCCGTCCCGCCCTCCCCCCAACCCGCACCCCCTCCCCTGCCTCCCATAGTGTACCGCTCCTCCTCGCTATCGCTGGAACTGTCGTATCGACCAGACATGATGCCTCCCTGTACTGTCGGCTAAGTTATGGATCTGATTGGATGAGGGAGTTCGAATATTCGTAACTTCGTATGCTGGCAGTCAAATCACACACAAATGGTAGTGACAAATCTAATCGCAGTCACACGTCACTATAACCGCGTTCCAGTATAGCCTACTGTTCCTCGTACGAGTCAGTCTGCAGTGATAACTTAGTTATGAACATGATTGATTTAATGCGTTGATCAAAAGCCTATGTAAAAATGCAAATAATGGTAGCAGTATTTTAATGTATTCTGTATGTTTATTGACTGACTTGCTCATTCTATGTTGGATAAATTGACAGAAACTTAGGCTTAATCTGGGAAAGATTGTTGTCTAAACTCTGAACTTAAAAGACAGATATCTAACCTAGCCTACAAGTAACAAACCCAATCTAATATCCAGGTAGGATAAAGCCTATCTTCTAGGTGAATAGGCCTACACCTAGAAACTAGACGGAAGCACAGTACCCGTGCATAAACGGCGTGCGCGCACACCCCCCACAAGTAGATAAACACGAGTTTTGAAATTTACTGCAGGATTTAAACATTTTGGAAAGATTAGGCCAACATCTACAACATGAACACAGAACACATTTTCTGTGATAAAGAAAAAATTAATAAAAATTGGCGGGGGCTCCAAGGGGCACAGTTAATTTTATATAAATCCAAGCGAAACTCTATAATCGGGGTTTAGTGCGCATGTTCCCTAAAAAAATTCAAAATCCGTTCAGTGGCGGCTGAGTTATTGTGGCGCAAGGGTTTTGGCCCCATTACTTTATAAAAACCGATTGCCCATGTCATGTATCAATATTTTGTTAAAACATATATAGGGCAATTTTGCGCCCCGACAAGCGCCACACAACAGTGAAAAAATTTGTAAATCAGACTGATAATTTAAAAGTTACATCAATTCTTGCAAAAGTGCATGATATGGCCCCCCCCAGGCCCCCTTAACATTTCAAAATAAATTATCCAGCCAGAAACGCTTTCCCCAATGGCATATATGTTGTCCCCTTGGTTTCATAATTGTAACGCTCAAGGTTGTTACCCACGATGACGTGCAAAATAAA
>JAQIWG010005367.1:0-14625 GCA_034695025.1 Chamaedrilus cognettii | reverse complement strand
CAATCCCTGCAAAAATCAAACAAAAAACTTAGTTATTCACTGAGTTATCGTGCTTTCGCTAGGGGGTTATTTTTTTTTTGACTCACTCTGTATATAGGTTTGGCTGAGTTATTGCGAATTCGCTAGGTGGATATTTTTTATGCCGCACTCTGTAGCCTATGTAAATTTACCCGAAGGCAGACAATAAATGCCTATACTAGCCTGCTGTGCAAGTTGGAAGCATAGGCCTCATACGCCAATAAGAAGTTAATGCTGATAATTAGGCTCTAGGGAATACCGTTCGTAGGCTATAATAGCCTACTTGTATGCGCTACGACGGATGTGTTCGGCCATACTGCACCTAGTATAGGTACATGTAGGCTATAGCCTACTGTACTAGCATTTACTATTGTAAACCTGCGTGCTAGGCTACTAGAACCGGATTCAAGCATTTATGTTCATGTACATGTAGGCCTATATATATATACTGTGGCATATATACTGTGACCTCTGCAGGTCGGGGAACAAAGAATTGACCTACAGCCCAGAGCTCCTCGGGCGAGTCGTAAAAGGCGACTTAAGAGGAGAGAGCGGTTCTGTGCTTCGTAAAGCCGAGGCCGAGGCACAGAACCGGACTGTAATAGTCTTTGTTACTACACACTGTCCTTAAACTCGTAGGGGAAGCGTCGCGTTAAACCCTGAAAGTAGGGTGGGCCAGGCCCAGCGGAGGCAAAGTCAAGAGTGTAGGAGGGCGGTGAGACTGCTGATGGAGACTTTTTTCCCCTCCACGCAGAAATCACGAAAGGGGTGAGGGGGGGGGGGAGGGACTGCGGTTTTTTTCGATGTATCCCGCCACTTCTTTCTGTCCTGTGCTTTCTGGACAGCGGTGTACAGCCGGATGTTGTATGGCGCAAGGTCGTTCTTCACAGTGGCGCGATGGACGAGTGTGGTGCGAGGACGACCCCTGGGTCGCTTCCAGTTGCTCGGTGGAGCTAGCGCACATTCAAGGCCATCCTTGTATCCCGCCCTTGATCCATCAAGCTGTGCGACCGTAGAGGGCAAGACGTGGTCATGTCAAAATATATGCTTTTCTCTGCCCTCACACTATAGACCTACACCGTGTTCCGATGAAAATGATAACACCTTAAACTTGTCAAACTCGGTCAAAATTATTAGGTTGGTCTGAAATTTACACACAGCAGCTGTAGTATCTGTGTGTGTATCTACAGCAATTTGTAAATTGGGGCATCAATTCGACTAATTTTGACAAAATTGTGGTTTTTAAAAAAGATACCAAAAAAAATGTTTTCAACATTTGTTGCTGCGTGTTGTGTGCCTACTGTCAAGTTATAAACAAGCAGTTCAGAAATTTAGTCGCAGCTGACGTTCATAGTGTCCTCCTTGTTCGCGTCCACATGACAGAAGACATGGTTCTGTCCGCGTGACCCTCAGATTATTAAGTGCGGAGTCCATAGCTCTACCGGAGGAACATGTTTATCATTCTGGCCTGCGTGACGTTAATAACCCGGCGACTCGTCTGCTCAAAAATGGCAGTTGTTTGATCACAAAATCATAGGCCTAGATCAAGCAGTCAAATTGTGGGGTCCCCGTCTTCTGTCATGTGTACGCGAATAAGGAGAACACTATGAGCATCAGCTGTGACTAAATTTTTGGACTGCTTGCTTGTAACTTGACAATAGACACACAATACGCAGCAACTAATGTTGGAAATTTTTTTGTACTGTTTTTAAAACAGCCATAATTTTGTCACAGTTGGTCAAATTTCTCCATAAAGGTCAAAGTTACTGTAGATATGGCTACAGTTGTTGTGTATAAAATTTCAGCCCAGTCTGATAACTTATGACGGAGTTATGACAAGTTTAGAGTGTTATCATTTTCTTCGGAACACGATGTCTACAAAAATTGCTTTTCATGCCCCATGCCATTCTTAACAGTAGGGCCTACTTATTTCTTTTAGGGGTCCATTTTTACTTTTTAGCCCACTATTATTAGCCCACCTGGCCCTCCATCACCATCTTTAGGGTGGACCAGTGTCAGTGTCCAACTGCCCACCCGTGATACAGCTCAGTTTTTCTCAAAAACCTACTGTGTGGATGCCTTTTCTCTGCTTTCAAATTTACTGTGACTATAATATACATTTCTCTGCCTTTTGATAAGAGTGTTTTGGGAAACAATATATGTTAAAAATTTAGTTGGTTTTACAGCAATAACATTTTTGTTAAATTTCATTCACATTTTAATGAGGTCAGTGAGGCGTGTTTGGTGCTTAGTTGAAAATAAAGCCGTTTATAGAATGTATTATGGTTTTTTAAAATTAGATCTGAAGATATAGGCCTAAAGCACTCTTTAGTATATGATATTGAGTGAGGGACTTCCTCCGTGGTGTGTAATGACAACGACTATTACAGCCCGGTTTTAAATGCACCGTACAGTTGAGCCGGTGTGCCGGTGTCGGCACAGAACCGCTCCCCGTTTTGATTAGCCTTTTATGAGTCGCCCAGGAGGCTCTGTGCTGCAAGTCAATTCTTTGTTCCCCGGCTTGCGGGGGGAATATATCGTCGACAATCTGACGAAGGTAGGTAAGGACTTCTGAAGAAGCACGTGTGTAAATTTGTCCGTCGAAAAGGACGATGATGAGTTGTTGATTGAAGTTGCGTTGATGAGTTCTTGAGAAAGTGTAAGGACTGTTTAAGAAGTGTAAGGATTGCTGAGGAAGTGTAAACACTGCTGAGGAAGTGTAAGAATTTAGTGCTGAGAAAGTGTAAGGCTGAGGATGTGTAAGGACTGATGCAAAAGTGCATGGACTGCCGAGGACGTGTAAAGAATGTTGAAAAGTGCATGGACTGCTGAGAAAGTGCCTGGACTGCTCAGGAAGTGTAGGGAGTGCTGAAAAAGTGTTAAAGAGTGCTGTTGAAGTGTTTGGACTGTTGAAGAAGTGTAGGGACTGCTGAGAAAGTGTATGCCTTGCTAAGGAAGTGTTTGGAGTGCTGAGAAGGATTCTGTTCTGTAGAGGAAATGACGGCCTCAACATTTGTTATCTACATTCCGTATGAAGATGAGGACGAAGATTTTGTTAATGAAAGTGGGGCTGAAGCTGATCGCCTCCAACTGAAGGATGAGCTGATGAACCGAAACCGTGGCGACGAATTGAAGGCGAGGATTACTGACCAGGCCAATTACAATTATTCGTCCAGCAAGCAAGAACTGAACATAATCACGATGACACCTGACGATCAAACTGAAGATGACAAGAAGTTTCTTGAACGAGTAGCACTGCTAGAGGGGGACAGTCATGCCATGGTGATGGTCAAAATTGTTCCTGAAGCAGCACTGAGGAACGCAGACGGTACAACTGAGCGACCTTATTCAAATAATGAAACCTTGTCAAAGAATGCGAAGCAGGCGAGATTTGAGGTGAAGCCGGCCGCGTCGTCCAACACGCTGGGGACAGAAGGCGCGTGTGCCGAGGCGCTCAGTCGCCGCCCGTCCGTGCAGGTCGGCCTCGCCAAGGCTGACTTGTCGAATTTACCGGAGGTGACGACGGAGGTTCTCACGCTACGACGCGTGAGTGCGATTGGCTGTGCAAGACAATAGTTGATGTCACCTAACTATGACTAGTGAATTATTGAACAATTTGACTTAAATAGCTTCCAGATATTCTTGAATAGACTTTGCATGTTGAAAGATACAGAATGTGTTTTTAGTTTTACGTATGGATTGTCTTCTATGCGCATATTTTCATATTTGTGTGGTTTATCTGAATTAGGACTTGCATGTATGATCAATTTTTATATATTTTCTGCTTTGTTTTGCACTAAAATGGCTCTATGTATATTTTATACTGTGCAGCTGCGCCATAAAATAACAGGACAATCAAAACAAAAATATGAGTTATTTCACATTTCTTGAATCTCGCCAATATAGACAAACTTTGACGCATCAATATTTTGCTTCAATTTCACCAAATAATTGCTTTAATTTCAATACCCTTTATTTGATTAATTTCTTTAAGTTATTTTTTTATTAATAAATTAGACTAGACATGCTTTACACCATGATCCCCACGCTCGCGACGTTATTTTCTGATCAGTACGCATTTCGCCCTACCGGATCAACGACCGCTGCGCTCACCGCTTGAAATAATGGTATGACTCAGCTGACCGTATCTGTCAAAGGCCTTGCCAAAATAAAGTCATTAGTCATACGCCTTGAGTTTTAGCAAGGCCGTTGACACAGTTCGATTCTAGTCTTAGCCAATGCTTGCATCCCTTCCTATGCACGACGCAGTATATTAGGCTTGCTGATTACTTGTGCATCCACATATTAAAGTTGAAGGTGTCGTTTCCATGTCCCATCTCTCGATCAATATTGTTTGAGGGTCTGGTGTCGGATACGTGGCCTTCACGGACTGCCAGAGACCTCGGTGCTCTGGTAACAAGGTTTGTGGTTTGACTAAGGCGGAAATATGAAAGGAAAATTTGGAAGCATAAGGACTTTGAGTAAACTTGAAGAAAACTAGGGTAATGAGGTGTAAAGAAAATTTTTGAGAAATCGTGAGCGCAGGAAAATTTCCATGAGGAGTACGCAAAAAAGGAGTGCTTTAAATTCAATTCAATGTTGCAAGTGCAGGAATTGTATTCACAAAAAGTTTGCAAAATCAAATTTAGATTGAAGGAATAAAGATCCGCCTTTTCAGTGCTTGGTATGCATGCATGGTGTAGACAGCAGTATTACGACAGAGGAGGAGATTAACGTTTTGCGTAATGAGGGATGCATGCAGCGTGTTAGTAGTTTCTGTTACCCGGGAGATTTGATTGGTTGCGAAGGGGAGCAGAGGAGGCCTCAAGGGCTAGGGTGAGAAGTGCCTGGGCAAATTTGAATAAACTTGGGTCAATTTTGACGTTAAATCTCATTGAAACTGAAAGATAAATTCTACAAAGTGTATGTGAAACATGGGAGTGAGACTTGGCCAGCGAAGATGGAAGATATGCAGGGATTAGAGAAAACAGATATTGATTACAGATAATGATGATTGGATTGATGTGTTTCATTGAAGCACAAGTGTTGAAGCAAACAGTTGAGAAAATGGCTATGTGTGGTATGTATCACGGACATGGTGAGAAAAGGGTGATTACGGTGGCTTGGACACATAGAAGTATGGATGACGAAGATTGGGTATCAGCTTCGCTTCGCCTCGCCTATCACGTGGCCTTGTTGACAGTAGGGGCGTCATGCTGTACAGCGTTGAGGATCGTCTTCCACTTGCCACGATCCAGGGACGACGTATATAGGTTGTCTGTGATCATACTGGTCCAGTCAGGTTGTTTTTCAACCAGGTTGTGCGCGGTCTGTCCCTACCCTTCTTACTATTCACCGCTCCTTATATGATTGTAGTCGCGAGGCTACCAGCTCTAGTTGCATGCCCATAGAACTGCATTTTAAGCCTTTTCATCGTAGTCAGAAGTGATTCGTGTTGGCCAATGATCTCTGTGATTTCTTCTCGGACGGAGACGTGTGTGCGATGAGCAGTATATGGGACTTTCAGAATTCTTCTGAAACATCTCATTTCGAAAGCCTGTATTCTTCTCTCTGTATCTGCTGAGGGAGTCCACGATTCTTATCTGTATGAAGAAGTCTCTCAGGAGTCTTATTTTAGTCATATTGCAATCGATTTATTCAGAAGTACCGGTTTCATTCTGGCTTATGCTGTGGTTGCAATATCAATTTGTTATTTCATTTCTGAGTCAAACCGCAGTCTTTTGTGCTTAAGGATCTCAAATATCTAAAAGAATCCACCTGTTCAAGTATTTTTTCTCCTACTTGTACCTTCACCTCTGGCTGGACTGCCTTTGTTCCCATACTCATCACTTTGCTATTTTCTGTTATAATTTCCATCCTATAGGCTGTGTAAGTCTTGTCTACGCAGGACGTTAGTTCAATTAGTTCCTCTCCTGAACATGCCAACAAGTCAATGTCATCGGCCGTTTTGGATTATAGATTTCTCGACCTCCGACGGATACTGTTCCTTCAAACTCGTCTACAGCTTCTGACATGATATTTTCAAGGAGGAGGTTGAAGAGAGAAGGAGATAGTAGACAGTCTTGCATCACACCGGTTCGTGTGTTAAACCAAGAGCTCAGAGTATCATCAATTTTTACTGATCTTTTAGCATCTTGGTAGAGAGATTGGATGCAGTTCACGAGTGCTTCGCTTAAATTGTACTTCTTTAACACTGCCCATAGCCCGTCGTATCATACTCTGTCAAAGGCTTTCGTAAAGTCTATGAAGTTGTGATGGAGTTCCCTATTATGTGCGATGAGTTTTTCATTAAAAATTCTTAAGTTCAGGATCTGTTCTGCAGTGCTTCTTTCTGTTCTAAATCCTGCTTGTTCCTCTGCTAGTAAACTCTGTGCTTGTGGTTTGAGTCTTGACAACAAGATTTTTAGCAGTACTTTGCTAAGATAGCCTATCAAGCTGTTTGTGCCGTAGTTATTGCATTTCTTTAGGTGTCCTTTCTTGGGTATTGTGATTATTACAGATTCAGTCCAATTCGTGGGTCATTTTCCGGTTCTCCAAACCTCCTGACAAATCCTCAAAAGCTCCTTGCATGCACTGTCTCCTCCATTAACCATGAGTTCCGCAGGAATATTGTCTACCCCGGGAGCCTTTTAATTTTGTAGGTTGTTCACTGCATTAATGACCTCAGCGAGGGTTTTTGGCAGCTCTGCCTCTTAAATGGTCTTGTTCATTGGCTGTTCAATCTGTTTGGAATATTGTCATCTACATTCCCTTTGAAGAGCATTAACGCTAAGCCAAGCCAGAAAATTATTACAGATGATCCGACTAGGACGCTCTTTGTCAAACAGTTGGCATGGCAGACGACAGCTGACGATCTGAAGAACTGAACGATCTGAACAACTCTTTGCAGTATTCTTTCCATCTTTCTGCAACTAATTTCTAATCTGACAATGTTTTTTCGTTCTTCTCTTCGATCAACGTTAACTCTTTTTTTTGTTACTTGTCATTTCACTTTCTATAGTTCCTCATTGTTGATTTATCCACGTGTCTTTGTCTCAACGTCGTTCTTTTGACTTCAGTACACATCTGTCTATATTCTGCTGCTGCTGTGTCATAATTTTTCTGCTGGCTTGAAATCCACGGTGGTTTTGTTTTCCGTGTTCTTCCAAGTACATCTTGTGACACTTCGGTGTCGTTTTTGGTGTCGTTTTTGAACCTGATCTTTCAATGAAAAACATATTTCGTCTGTCTGTCAAACCTCGTTTTACCATATACGCCAGTTATGCCAGATTCGTTCCTTACTCGACACTAGCTTTGCAATAGTCCTTGCTAATTCGCTGATCACCTGTAAGCTTGATTATTGCAACTCACTTCTTTATGGGCTCCCAGCATCCTCTTTAAACCGGTTTCCAAAGATCCAAAATTCTCTACCACGTGTTGTATTTCCATCAGACGTCATCACCATATATCTCCTACATTGAAACATCTGCACTGGCTTCCGATTTCTAAACGCATTGAATTCAAAATTGCCTCCATCACGTTCAAAACTCTTCAAAATCACCAGCCTATGTACGTATCAACTACTCACTCTCTACGTTCCATCTAGAAACCGTCGCTCAGCTGACAAACACCTCCTTGCTGTTCCAAGAATACTGTCTGCCAATGGCCGTCGCGCTTTGTGTTTTCTGCACCAACTGCTTAGAACTCTCTCCCACTTTCTTTGCGTTCATGCACAACCCTGTCTCCTTCCTCTCCGGTTTGAAGACTCACATTTTTCCTCCGTAAAGAAACGGACGAAAAACCCATTATTATTATTATTATTATTATTTTTGTTATTTTGGTCACTGCCGTATTAAATCCCTCGGTGAGTTCATTTATATCTTTCAGTAGTAGTGGTGCAAATTTTTGTCCGACTTTTGCCTGAAATTCTTTGCGTATTGCTTTGTCATTCAGTTTATCAAGATCAAACTTAATGAAGCGATTTTTATCTTTTTTCTTTTTGGTTAGCTTTGTTTTCATGGTTATCATGACTAGGTCATGGTCATTATCCACATCTGCTCCTGGGAAGGTCCGTGTTCTGTTAGTATAAATGCCGGTTTGAAAGTAAATTTTGTTGCTATATTCACAATTTGGTGCATGTCAAGTAGTTCTTCGCGACGGTTTGTGCGGGAATAACATGTTAGCTAATATGAGGTTATGCATCCGAGCAAATTCTAGCAGTCTTCGGCCTCGTTCATTCGTGTCGCCCCATGCAAATTTCCCAACAGTTCTATGCCAGTATGCACGTGCATCTAAGCCTACTTTTGCATTCCAGTCTCCTTGGATGATCAGGATGTCCTTTTTTTGGTATCGTAGTTATCAGTGTTTCTAGTTCATAGTAGAAAATTAATTTTCACACTCATTGTCTGTTGAGTTTCCAGTAGGTGCGCACTCTTGGATTATTATTAAATTGTGTGACGAGCACGCTAATCAGTGTATGTATACTAATCATTCTACTTGATGTAAGTTGCCAGCTTATTACAGAATTTACAGAATCCTTGTGGACCATTATTGCTACGCCCCTCTCATGTGTATCTTGCTCTCCACTGTACCACATCTTGTGTCCCTCGTCTGTCACAATCTCTCCGAAGTTCAACCATCTCACCTCGCTCAGTCTCAGAACTTTCTTAGTGTACGTGCTCATCTCGTGGCAAAATTCTTTTAGTTTTCCTGTTGCGTATAACGTTCTGACATTCCAAGTTCCGCTTGTGATGCCGTTGGTTGGTAGTTTAATTTTCTCGATGCTCTTGGTGTCGCAGCATGTATCATATGTTATATCATATGTTATGGGTACTGTATATTAGATATATATGCATGTAGATACTGTATATTAAGGTGGAAGGGATCGTTGGGAAGGGAAGGGGGAAGAAAACATGGAAGGAGGCACTAGAGGATATGAAGGAGCGAGACATGAATCGGCGGCCAAAGAGATGGCAGAGAATCAGGAGTTACGGGTGAGTCGCATCGTGGGAAAAATCCAACCTGTGCTGGCACGGAAACGTGGACGTAAGATATAAATGCTGATGATGATGATGAACGACAGACCGTAACTGCAAGCACTGTAGGCCGTGCTATCCAAAGTCACTAGTTTGGGCCTAAACAAGAAAGCTGCTCCTCAATTGGACGACCTTGTTAAATGACGACCATGATTCTCTCCCTTATTAAGTAGAGAATACATAAGTTGCGCCATCGCACTGACTATAGTCCGTTGAACCCCAAGTCTGTGTTAACAGAGTGCAATTTTCTTATCAGAATGCTGTAAAGTTAGCTGAACTGTAGCGGAATTGAGCCTTCGCCGCCGCCGCGTCGTCCGCGCGTGGCGAGCGGCTTGCGAGGACCAACGCAGCCGCGCGCTGCGGGTCGGAACTCGCATCACGCTCGCGCGCCGACGGGTGATGCGCCCTCGCGGGTCGACGTTCCTCGCGATCGTCCCTGGTCCCCTGAAGGATGCTTGCACCAGGACTCGATCCCCCCTTGCGGCCGTCCCTGCAGGACGTCGCTCGTAGCGGCAGACGATGCAGGTGCTCCCGCCCCTCCGTGTCTCCTCCTTGAGCGCTGATGCAGGCGACCTTGTGTCGTCGATCGACTGGCGGCCACGGGCCGTTGACCAAACAGCAGTTGTTGTAGTAGAATCGATTGTAGATGCGCTTGCAGACGCTCTAGTTTTACGCGGCTAATTCTACGCGGTCAATTCTACGCGGTCAATGCTACGTGGTCAATCTCATCTGGTCAATTCTCGTGCGGTCGTTCGTTGACGGGAAGGACGCACCAGGACTCGATCCCCCTTTCGGCCGTCCTTGCAGAGCGTCATTTGTGACGGCAGGCGATGCAGGCGCTCTCTCCTCTCCGCCTCGTCCCTGCTCCCCTGCAGGAGGCTAGCACCAGGACTCGATCCTCCTTGCGGCCGCCTTCGCAGAACGTCACTTGTGGAGACAGGCGATGCAGGCGCACTTGCCCCTCCGTCTCTCCACGCTGAACGTTGATGCAGGCGGCGGAGTGTCGTCGATGAGCCGGCGATAGTGGGCAGTTGACAGGGCCGTAGGTGTAGTAGTAGAATGATTGTAGACGCGATAGTTCTGCGCGGCTATCTTACGCGGTCGATTCACGCGGCTAGTCTTACGTGGCGCTTTCTCACCGATCAATTTACGCGGCTAGCTTCTACGCGGTTTATTTACGTGGCTAATTTAGGAGGCTGGCTGACCACGTGAAAGCGTTCCTGTCGCTATGACTACCTAACTAATAACTTCTAAATAAACTTCTAGGGAAAGCATTTTTCAAGCGGCCCAAATAGGGTGCAAGTTTTATTAGAAAAGAAATCAGTTGCGGTGATTATAAATGTCAGACATCAATTAAAGTAGCAGTTACAGTATATAGAAAGCTAGGAAACAGTATGAGAGCAGCTAAGAAGGGAGCACCCTTCTCATTACACACACACCGCAATTCAAAGTTTTCCCTCGCTGCAGATTCCCACCAAGCGGCCCTTGCGCGCCTCGTGCTAACTACACGCACCTCTCTCAATGCTGAGTCCCAGAGATATCCTTTCTTTGGCTGTCGCAGCTCGAATGCTAAGTCTAGACTAAAAACTGCCTAGTCACGTCACACGCGGTGGCCTGCGCCCAACGTCACTTAGCCATGATCACAGGATCAAAAGCCACCCACGCAGGCCAAACACACAAGCTTCGCGCTAAGTGCTACGTCACTCGGCCGGGCATTAAAGGCCTCTCTCCTATACACCGCGGGAAAGGGCGGCAGCCAATCAGTACTGAGGCCCTTGGACGGCGAATCGCCATGACCAAAATTAGATGAGCCGGCAATTTACAGTGTCAATCTAAATACACAGGAGTCCCATTATACCGTGTACAAGCGCAATTCAACTGCATACTACAGCAAGAAATGCAAGTAAAACGGAAATGTCAGTCATAAAGGCTACAAACTATACCAAAACACAAAACAGCTCAAATTATGAGTCCTTCAAGGCGCTTAACCTAATATAGAGCCATGTAGTAAATTCCACTCCACGACATTGTTCATATGCTATAGAGTTCATCATTTCTTCTCCGTGACATCGTTCATCATCATAAAACCCTAAATTAAAGTCAGCACTGAGTTCGTTGAGGGACGCTTGGCTTGGCTTGACTCAAGGCTTGCTCAAGCAGGGGACCGTCTTCTTTACAGAACTATGGCTGGACTTTCTGCTGCACAGACTTTCTGCTGTACAAACTCTGGATCTAGGTGTAACAGTTCAGTCTGATTTTAAGTTTAGGCTTACTTCTCATATTGATTCTGTACGTTGCAAAGCTAGGCAGAGGTTATTTGTTTTAAGAAAAGGAATTGTAAAGTTCTTCTGATCCTGATAAACTTATCATGGTTTTTAAGATGTATGTTCTACCAATACTTTGATATATATATATGCTATTTACTATAATAGTAGTTCACCAGTCTGGTCGCCATACACAAACGAAGACAAAATAAAGCTAGAAAAAATTCAAAGAGTTTTACCAAGGGACTGCTCGGCTATGGAGAACTTTCCTACAAAGAGAGAATTATTAAAGCCAATCTCAAATGCTGCATCTTCCGCCTTTTGAGTTTTGATTTAAGATATTCGCGTTGTCCTATAATTTGAGTTATTTCCTCTCACACTGATTTTTTTTGTGCGGTGGTCTTTATATATTTTCCAAATTCTTCTCAGACGTTGAAGTTCAAAAGCTTGCGTTTCCTTTTAGTTTCTGCTAGCAGTGTCTATGTTTCTCAACCGTACGGTCGATATAACGATCGATCTCAATAGCCATTTTTTGTCTTTGTATTTTTATTTCTGTTGCCAAATATAGGTTTCAATTTAGCTAGTGCACCAGATGCTATAGCCATTCTTGTCTTTATATCAACGATTGACCTTCCGTCTTTGTGATGATTGATGCTATATATTTGAAGGAGTCCACTTGTTCCAGTGCTTTTCCTCTGATCATCACTTCATGTTTAGTAGCATCTGTTCCAACAGACAGTACTTTACTTTTTTCAGAACTGATTTCCTTTCCATTGGCTGCACACATTTTGTCCATCAATGATGTTAATTGTATCAGTTCTTTTCTTGTTCGAGCCATGAGGTCGATGCTATCGGCAGATCTAAGATTGGAGATTTTTCAATCACCAACGGATATCGATCCTTCGAATGATTCTAGGGCCTCCATCATTATCTGTTCGAGAAATAGGTTGAAGAGGCTGGGAGAAAGTAGATATCCCTGTCGAACTCCTGTTGTTGTCTTGAATCAAGAGCTGAGAGTGTTGTCTATTATAACTCAACTTTCAGCATTCTGGCATAGGGACTGGATGCATGCCACTAGAGTCGGCGTAATGTTGAGTTTTTTCATAGCTGCCCATAACCCTTCATGTCGAACTCTATAAAATGTTTTGGTGAAGTCTATAGAATTGTGACGTATTTCGCTCTTGTGTGCCGAATGTTTTTCATTCAGGAAACTCACGTTTAAGATTAGTTTTGTCGTGCTTGTACCAAACCGAAACCCCGCTTGTTCCTCAGAGAGTACCTTCTTTATTCGTGGCTTGAGACGGTTTAGCAAGATTTTTAGATATACTTTACTAGGATGACATACTAGGCTTATTGTACGATGGTTGTCACATTTTATCAAATTTTCTTTCTTTGGGATGGTTATGATAATTGATTTTGTCCACATTTTTGGGCAGAATCTTGTGTTCAAACTTTTGTGACAAATTTTGAAAATTGCTTTGTACATGCTATCAACAGTTCAGCCGGCATGTTATCGAACATCTTTACTGCATTGACAACTTTCTCCAGGATTATAGGCGATCTTCCTCCTGTTCTTGATCTGTCTCCTGTTCTTGGGTATTCGAGAGCCTTTGAGGGATACTGGTGTCAACCTCTGCTCTATAATTATACAGTTCTTCGCAGTACTTCTTCCATCTCTCCGCTACCGCCGTCGAGTCAGACAGGGTGTTTCCAGTTTTGCCCTCGATTGGGTTTACCCAAGTTGTGTGTCCCTTCGTTAGTTTCTTAACAATCTCAAATGCCTTTTTTGCGTTCTTACCAGCAAGTTCATATTCTAGAGTTTCGCATTGTTGACTAGTCCAAGTATTCCTTGCCTTACTTATTTCTTTTTGACCTTCAACATTTATTGCTCGATATTCTTCTCTTTAAGTGCTGCCTATTCCACGTTTTTATTATCGTTCTCAAATGTGGTTTTATCTTTTGCTAATTCATTTGCTACGCCTCTGTTACTGTATGGTCTAGAAAGTGCTGGTTCAAAACCATCAGAAGTAAAACTATGCATTTAACGCTATTTTTGTCAAAATGTTTTCTACACTTGATAACGTGGTTATAGAACAATGTCAGTATTACACAGGTTATCTGCCATTAATACTCCACTTAATTGGAGAAAGATTGCGGAATGTGCTGCAAGGGCGCTACAACGTCAGTAATGACGGCCGGCGGAAAGAAAAATCTGCCATTAAAGCAGGCGGCTGATCTTCCATGCTTGCAATTTTTCAAATCGCTATCATATATGCCTATGATCTGGCTGGCTTACTCTCTGCTTGGTTAGGATTTAATGAATGGAACACTATTGCCGCCTGTTACAATGTTATGCATTCAGACAGATCTGTTGTGGTGCAACGGAAGATTTAGTCTAAGTTCATGTCTGAACTTTATCTTTAACTTTCTCAATTCCTGTATTACTGGCAACAATTTTCAAACCTGATTATTGCGGAGATTAATGCAAAATTTGACTACGGTTTATTTTATTTCTTTATTGTTCATTCTATTGATGTTGTTTAATTATTTGTCTGCCCGTTGTGGCGAGTAAAGTTTATATATACGAAAAACTGTTATCTGCTTTCAGGCGCTGAGTGATCTGTTGGATCGTTTGCGCATAACGAACGACATTTGGGTTTTGACTGACGATGGAAACCAATGGCAGGCAAGTTTTTCATGGCATTTAATTGACTCTATCTTGCTAAATAACGAAGTGTGTCAATAATATTTTTCTAATTTTGGCAGCTCGGACACAGCTGCGAAGGTCGTAATATGTCCATAGAAACGAATCTGTGAGTGTTGTATGAAATAGGCTTTGTGCAGTAAGGTATCGTAATAACGTTATTGGTGTAAGGATAAAATCTGCAATCAGAATTTTAAAAACAGAGGCAGCTTTTATGAAATTTCACTTTGTCCATTTGATGCTGTTTGCCGACATTCAGGCCACCGTAAACCTAGTTGTATAATTGTTGTAATTTTTAGACTCCAGACTTCGCTCATTTTGTGTGCCTAGGTTACACTTCTTTAAATTGGTGATGATTAATGTTCTACATAGAAATTACATTTGACAGGTTGTGACTACGGTAGTAAAACTCACAATACCTGTACGCCAAAATAATATTAGGTCAATAGCTGCTTATGCTTGTGTGCTACAATACTTTACATGCGTTTATACGGGCCGCTGTCTAGGTTGCATCGTTTTATGCTGTTTAGAGTGCTAGCTGCATTCTGCAGTATTTTAGAACTTTTCTCGGGGTTTTTCCTCCGTTTCAAACCCTCCACTAGCC
>JAQIWG010005366.1:0-14626 GCA_034695025.1 Chamaedrilus cognettii | reverse complement strand
GTGTATATTAGCATCCTTGATGACAAGTTACTGAACTTCAGGGAAATCCAACAAGTACAGTATTTTCAGCATGATGGCGCACCATGCCACACAGCAAAATTGGTAACAAAGTGGTTAGATGACAATAACATTCCGATGATTGGCCCGTGGCCCGGTTCGTCTCCAGATCTCAACCCAATTGAGAATTTGTGGGTGCAGATGAAGCGCAAAGTAGCTGCTCATAACCCGACATCTGCACAACACCTTAAAGAAGTCATCAAGGATGTGTGCATGTATATGTAGCAATAGAGAATCCCTGCAATGGGCAGTTTTAAAATCGCGGAAATTTAAGTTAGCAAAACTTCTGAGAGGCAAAACCGCAAAACTAACATGCAGTAAAAATGTCCTATCTTACAGTACCGTAGGGTTTTTGCAATATGCTAATAGCACTTCGAGAATCCCTGCAATAGAGCAATATGCAATATTGCAAGCAAGCGCTTGTTTTGTATCCTGATATGAATATCAGTTTTTGGTGATTATAGAGTTGATTGGTTATACAATGTCACTGATGTAGAAGTTGAGACTTATGAAAATATACTGCTATTCGGTAAGTTGTATAAATTCTGACATTGTGATTTAATAATTGAATTATTGATAAAATAAAATAATATATTATTAATATTATAATACGTTTTTAAAAAGACTTCAATTATATTGTCAAAACATGCAGACATGACAAAAATGTAAAATATAGACTAGACGTGTAAAAATGCTGTGGGAATCACTATTACTGCATGGCAAAAACTGCAGCTCCTCGGTTAACAATACATTAGAAAGACTGTTCAATCATAATGTAAAAACGCGTAGACATGAGAAAAATGTAAAATAGCTTACATATAAAAATATTGTGGGAATCACTAGTGTTGCATGGAAAAAATTGCAGCTCCACAGAGGGAGCCGTGTGGATTAATATTCATAAAATAAAATAGACTATGTTAGATTGAAATTATGAATATTTGTTATAAAAGTTCTAATGCTAGCTTGACAATATTGTTATGTGATGGGAATGTGGTGATTAAACGTTGCACCAGTGACTCTGAATGCATCATGAGTCCATTCCTTGGTTTGTTCAACAGGTTCGCGATGAGTACCGGACAGATTACGACGACGGCCGAGGCGGCTATGGAGTCGTCGTGAAGACGAAAGCCGCCGTTCATGCTGGCCCTTCTTCTAACTCGACCTGAATCCATCAAATGCAACTAATCTTATGTTGAGTTGCATGAATGAAGGTTGAGATCAAGTTCGAACGTTGCACAACAATGCGCTTGAGTGACTATTGGATCTAGATAACGATGCAGATTTATAGCCTAATGATTCAAGCATATATCATCAGGCTATCAATCTGCATCCTGGTCAGTAGTAATAATCGCTGATTAGTGATAAAATACTTAACACAGGCCAACTTTCAGAGTACCATGTCACTGTATAGGTACTTTCAGAGTACCATGTCGCTGCATAGGTACTTTCGGAGTACCATGTCGTTTCTCAGTTTTCATAGTTCAGTTTCAGGCACTTTCATATTTCAGTTTAGGTAGCTTAAAAAGTAAATGCATTGACAAAACTTCAGCTAAAGTTCTGTACTCTATAAGAGTGAAGAAAAGCAGGCCTACAGTTTTCAGTTTATTCTTGAATCAGTCCAGTCCAGTGTCAGTGCTTGATGTTCTTATAATAACTCGATCTTGATCTTAGCACATGCTATCCAATCTCAATCTAGCTCAGTTGACAATGAGTGCGTTGCTGTCGTGAGAAGAACTTGTGACTACATCTACACTGCACATCGTGCATCGGGTGCAATGGTTTACAAGTTGACTAAGTTGTGACCGTGGATTTGGACGAAATGGGTTTATTTTGTTCATGGTCGCAATTCTAAGATTAGTGACTGCATTTTGCTTTCAGCAGTACGTACGTAGTAGTTCATTGGATCATTACGATGCGATTTACTATGTATATATATTGATGAGTATTTGGGTTTGTATTGTATAGGCCAAAGCTATTAGAAGTGCACAGTCGCAGCACTATGACTAGATGTCAGCTATTTTAAAGCAAATTTTGTTCAGTGCTCTTTTATTGTTGATTGTCTATTTCAATTGTAACCGTGAAATAGGCTTAATAAATTTTAAGCGAATGTGCAGGATCGTTGAACTGCATGCGTTGGTCGCAAATTTATGTTCAATAGTGGATTGGGCTATAGACGACGATCCATTACGTGCAGTCAGCAGCTGCACAGAGTCGCAGACCCTCTCAAAAGAGCAGATGCATTGCAACGGTACTGCTTAATAGCTCCTACATCAATTATGACACGTCACTATTTTGTCCCGTAAAAAGCTTTAAAATTCTGTAAGATATAGATCACCAGGGATAAGTTTCATAGGAATAGTACTCTAAAAACGACTTTTTTTAAACTCTACTCGGATTTAGAAATGGGTAGAAAGAAGTAGCATTAATCGTAAAAATGGACGATGGTGAAGTAGGCCTATTCTAGGCCCACTCCTTTTTTGAAAAGAATAGGAGTACACTACTCCTATTTTATACACAGCAGGCGTAACGCTACTCCTATTTTGTAAGGGCTAAACTGAACTCTGTAGATCACACGATTTCGGAATGAATTGTGCACGGGTACTCCCAAGTAGAGAGTAACATCTATGTCATGAGTTGCACACAACATTGTAATATTGTTGCAAAGCGATGACTTGTGATGGACTTCAACAGTTTGGCGATTTGACGTAAATAATGATGTGGTCTTGTAACAACATTGCTCCAGACTGTTGCGTCGCATAGGTTTTTCTCTCGTTAGAATCACACTTTTGTATTATCTGTTGGCCCTTGGTATATTTTTAACACTGACGATATTATTATGTTAAATCAAGAATACTTGTTTCAACTAAGAACAACCAAAAGTTTCGTTCTTGATTTTAAAGAAGATGACTGAACAGATTTCATGGCGCGAACTAAATGCGTAGTCAGCGTTACGTTCTTTGTTTAATTTCCGAGTCCGCTAAGAAAAGCACTTGTATTGCGCGTTGCAATTTGAAAATTAACGTTCAGTTTTATTTAGAGATTTACTAATTTGTAAACAAAATTAGGTGAACTATTCTATTGTGAAGGTATAGCTTCTGCAGTGTTATTCTTGTGCGTGTAGCGTAATTTTTGCGCGTTTTCCCAATTCGATAAATTTGTCAAAATTTCATGCGCACGAAAATGACAAGTTTTATCATAATCGGTACCACCCGAAAATTTGTAATATTTCAGTATTGCGTGTCATTCTACAAATATCATTAAAATCCGAACAGGCTGCATTATTGTACGTCCCGTTAAAAAGTTGACCCCTTGAAACGTTGTCAAAACTCAAAAAAATTATACGAGACAACAGGAGCCATATTGACACCAAAATGCTAGTTTGTAAAGAAATGCAAGCAATATTGCCGAAATTCGACACATTTAATAAATCAAATACGATACAAAGAAAAAAAAAGTTTCTAAAATTAGCGACAAAGTATTGTGTGCAAACATTCCACTGACAAATGCGGTATTCAAAGAGCCTCCCTTATTCGCGGATACAAGAAGGAAGGCATTCACGCGACTGTTTCTAGGCTGATCGGTGATTGTAATCATTGATCAAGCAGCTGCCACTCTTCAACCATCACATTATCTTCGTGTGATTAACATCACGAGTGTAAGTATGATAAACGTGCTCCTCCAGTAGGGGTCAACACTTCATATGTGAGAGTAACATGGATAGAGCCACATCTTTGGTCATGTGTTGACAAAGATGACACTTTGAACATCAGCTGTGACTCCGTCTTCTTGGTTGCTTGTTTGTCACTTGACTGTAGGCTCGCAATACATTACGCATTTTTTTATACGGCACATAAAGTCGACAAATTTACTCCCATCTCTCGACCAATTAGCTCCTTGGCGTTAATATGGCTGCATTTGTCGTGTTTCAAATTTTAGACGAATTTGAGAACTTGACCGAGTTACGACAACGTTTAAAGATTTTCAGTTTTCATCGGAACGAGAAGTAGCATTTACAAGTTCAACAACGAAACAAAATCGCAACACATATATTTAACAAAATAGTAAAACTTTGAACCTGTTTTGAGGACCTTCTCAATCGCATATTACCCTTAAAGCCAATCAAAAAGGAATGTTGGCGGCTGCGAAGAATTCCGCACGCGCGCGGTAATCGTATGTCGAGCGGTATTCAGCGACAGTGGTAGCAGTGATGCCACTGCTATACAGGGTGAGTCATAAAAAAACGTGCCCCTAGCGATATCGCGATAACTTCTCCAAATAGTCATATTTTGGCCTAATTTTTTCACGGTTCGTAGCTGAGATAATTTGACACAAATTCTGAAATTTGCAAAAAGAAATTTGATTACGTTCAGAAATTATGATACTTTTTAGAAAAAAATCAAAAAATCACTTGAATCAAGGCAATCAAGCCTATTTAAAGAGCTACAGAGCCCTTTCCCCCATCGGCCCTTTTCAGGGCCATCAAATAATACAAAACAAATCAGGTCGTCCAAGTTCTTGTAGCTCTTTGAATAGTCTTCATTGCCTTGGTTCAAGTGATTTTTTAACTTTTTTTCAAAAAAGTACCATAACTTCTGAACAGAAGCAAATTTATTTTAGCAAATTTCTGAGTTTGTGTCAAATTATCTCAGCCACAAACCCTGACAAAATTAGGCCCAAAATATTAAAATTTTGAGAATTTATCACGATATCGCTAGGGGCACGTTTTTTATGACTCACCCTGTAGATATATCACTAGATTGATTCATATTTGAGTGGTTTAGGGATCAGATTCTTAACAAAATTCCCAGATATCTGGGGATATTCTAAAAATAAAATAACATATTTCATAATGGGAGCTGGGGATATTTTTATCAAAAAATGAAATCTAGGAATATTATATGCCAAAATACCGAGCATCTAAGGATATTCCCTTTAGCTTCAATGGTATGTATCACTGAGTGGTAGGACGCACGCGCGCGTATTCGTTGAAGAACTCATGGATGTCGTGGACAAACTGTTCGTCTGTGTGGGCGTCGTCTACGTGGGACATAGCGATCCTGCAGTACTCCAGCGCCTTCACACACAACACGCAGCACCGCTCTCATGAGTGCTATCAGGGCCGTAGACTGGGTGACGGTTTTGGAGGCATAACCCATCAAAAATTTGAAAAAAAGTTTTACAAATATTTTGCCATAGGCCTGCACTAAAACATGAAATATTATCTGCATGTTATTTTGACAATTTTGCATGGCAGAAATTTAGCTGCACTTATTTTTTGGGTTTTTCAGGACTGCCCATTATATATCTTCTACAGCTTTATTTTGTGCACTGCATGTAATTTTTGCGAATTTGACCAATTCGCGAAATTTGCCAAAATGACATGCAGCGGAAATTGTCATGTTTTACGGTAGTTGCTGTAAAACACGGAATTTTTTATGCATGTTCCTTTCACGGCTTTGCCTCTTAGAAATTTAGCTGCAAATACTTAATTTTAATTAATTTTCTTGATTTTGAGGACTGCCCATTATGTGAGGTTTACATAGCACTATTTTTGCGCATGTAATCTTCACTGGTTTTATCAATTCGCGAAATTTGACCAAATTATATGCAAGTGAAAAATTCATGTTTTAAAGTAGTTTTTTAAAAAGTTCAAAACCCCTCCCGAAATGTTTGAATCCTTCCAAAAAAGTTTAAAACCGCCCCTGAAATGCATAAAACCCCCCTGGGATTGTCAGAAAAGGAAAAGCGCCGATAATTCTGCCATCAAAACCATCCATCAGCCTCCCCCCCCCCCCCACCCCTGTCGTGAGTTCTGCGCGGGAGATAAAAAAATAGGAGCTGGCGACTCGAAGGTCAACCCCATCCCCAAAATATTAGTTCAGCCTCCGCCGCCGCACGCAATAATGCAGTTCAATCAGATCAAAGCAATATTTCATTGCAAGGTGGCATGCTAAAATCAAGAGGGAGATCGAGTCACACACAGACTGAACGATCAAGTCTGGTTAGATCCTGATTTCGCAACAGTAAACATTCGCAGATCTGTCTGTCTGCAACTCGATCCTGATTTGCCATGTGCAACTGACCGAATTGAGTTTCAGATTTCTCATAAAATTTACCCAACTTACAACAACTTGCAACATACGCTGAGCTACAGCTACTATTTCAGTGATTCAGTTGAACCCTCGAATGCGGATGATTAATGTCAGGGTACAGTGCGCCACCGCAGTCCTCACTGTACCCCGATACTGGAGCACACTGCGGCGAGGCATGCAACTTTTGCCTTGCCGCATTGCACCAAGCTGTATAGCGATAGCGGCCCGAGAGTGACTGGGCTGGCGGCAGGTGTCTGACTACGGTCACGTAGTTGGACTGCAGAAGCGCACCGAAACACCAGGGCTCTTGACTAACTGTAGCAATAGCGTACAGACTAGGCCACCTCGTGGCTTTTACTAATATTTGACAAAACAACATTTAATTGAGTTCTTTGTTTAACTGGCATATTCATTTATAAATACGCCTGGAATTTAAAGCACTCTAAAACTACTTATCTACCAGACATACTACTCTGGCTAGATTCACCCTGTGCCAGGGTTTAGTCTCTTTAGACTAAACATAGTCGTTCAATTCATTGCCTAAACATTTCTAGCTTGCTGTACATTGCATTACTTGTGTTCTAATATTATGTTGGAACTGATACTGCTTTGTTTGTGTACAGTTATTTTAGACAAAATTAAATAAAAACGAACTGAACATTAATAAAAAAAATGAAGTGGGCCTCAGACCCTTTTTCAATAGAGACCGTGAGCCTTACAATTAATCTACTAATACTTGCATCAGTAGCGTCAACACTTTTTTTACAATAAAAGAATAGTTCACAAATCAATATTCTGGCCTTACATGTAACTTCACAAATTCATCAAGCATTGATGAGAGTTGAACAATCAGAGCTTTGGCTTTCAATGAAATCAATTACTTACACAACATCCCATAACTGTCATCACAGCACTGAACACTCTGACCGCAGTCTAGTAACTGAATCACACATCACACTGACCACACATCAATACTTATCACACATCAACACTGCTCACACATCAACACTGACCACAGATCAACACTGACTACACATCAACACTGACTACACATCATCCCTTATTAAGACAGACCACTCATCAACCCAGACCACAATCAACATTGATCACAATCAACACTGATCACGAATCAACACTCACCACACATCAACACTCACCACACATCAACACTCACCACACATCAACACTCACCACACACGACCACACATGCACACTGCCCACGCAGCACACAGACCTCGAGCTGGTTATCCTCAAGGAAGGCGATCATGGCGAGGCAGTGCGCCGTCTTGCACAGCCTGTACGCCATGTGCGCCTCTATTGGGAGGTCGTGGATGAAGCGCATCAGCTGCTGCGCCTCCGCAGTCTGCGCCTCGTCTGACAACAATGATAATAGCACCACATAATTATACCTACCAACTGCACCGAGCACTCGGCGAGCAGTGGACGTTAAGGGCTGTATGCAATAGGCCTACTGTAAAACATGAAATTTTTCCTGCATGTTATTTGCATAGTTTTATCTCTAAGAAATTTTGCAGCACTTACTTTGCGCATTTTTCAGGGCAGTCTAAAATATATAGCGTCCGCAGCTTCATTTTCGTTGCATTTAATTTTCGTGAATTTTACCGATTCGTGAAATTCGCCAAAATTACATGCGCACAAAAATTTCCATGTATCCAGTAATAAAGACTATTACAGCTCGTTTCAGTGCCTTGGGGCCAAGCAAAGAACCGCTCCCCTTCTTTTGTTGCGTTTATAATTCGCCCTGGAAGCTCTGGACATCAAGCCAATTGTTTGCTCCCCGGCTTGCTGGGGATGTTTACAACAGAGGGAGAGGATTTTTCTAGGCGTGATATTTTGTGATCTAAAATTGTAGGCAGGGTGGATTGAGTCATCGAAATTACGGATACATTTTTTGAAAGCGGACGAATTTTGTCAACAACCAAAAATTGCCTTTAAACTGTCTTAAGGGCAAAACTTTTGTCGTACTGTGTATTTTTGAGAAAAAATCATTTAAATTTTATTTGAAACCGACATTGACTGACCTCTTTTTAGAGAGAATCTGAGAATGTACACTTAAAAAAACCTGAATTGAAAACAAAAAATCATAGCCTCGTGTTCGGAAAAGGGATAAGCTGCGCCCCGCAATAACACCTCCCCAGGCCCCGGTGCCTGGCACTCTGCCATCTGTTACTAGCACGATAAGCAACCATCAGTGCAGACTGCTCATCTGTGCTACAATCTTCTTTAATCTACAGCTTAATAATGGACATCACTGGTAGTGAGAAATCTCTGCACAACATCACCTAGACACTTGACGGTATCGTAAGCCAAGTGCGCTGCTGTATGAGCGGCCTAAATAAAATTTTTGGTCCCATTTTGTTTTGCTTTGAAACTGACACCAATAATGATAAAGATGCCAGCAGCAACGGACTAGCCTAAACTTATGGCCAGTTGCTTAGCAGGTCAACGGCCAGTTAACTGTTTCGTTAATTCACGATTAGTTTGCAAATATCTGCGAATTAAAAAATTAATTAGCAGATTAATAATTCTCAAATTTATTCAAGGTCGTGCAACCCTTTATTTCGGTAATTCAAACACCAAAACTGAATCACACTTAATTTGCACTCAAATCGAGGTCGAGCTACTGGTATGAATCAAACGAAAAAGAATGTAAAGAATCTATTTTACTTCTAGAGTATTCTATAATAAGTGAAAATACAAGTAGGAGCAGCTGAGCTTACCGAGAGACCCGATGGATTCGTCGACGTCCAGCTTGCCCGCGGTGGGATCAAAGCGCTGCACGCGCTTGCCACAGCGCTCGTGCATCAGTTTCGTCAGGTGATTGCACCATATCTCTGTAACCTGCGCATACGTGCACCATATCTCTGTAACCTGTGCATACGTGCACCATATCTCTGTAACCTGCGCACGCGTATACATGCACCATATCTCTGTAACCTGCGCATACATGCGTATCATATCTCTGTAACCTGCTGAACTTGTCTATGTCGTCCATTCAAAGAAGTCTCACCTGTCTCATCAGGGAGTCACACTTGTCCATGCTCTCCATCTCAAAGAAGACTCGTCCAAGATAGAAATACCCGCCGGCGGTCTGAATGCTCGCCGTCCCATACTCCTCCGTCGCATAGTAAATCTGAGGAAAACAAACACAGTTAATTGAAACTTTGAAGCCGCTAAACAACAATACGATACATGAACAAATATTGTTCATCCATTTAAGGGGGATCAATTTATCAATTTATTTCTATTTTTTTTATTTTTTTATTTTTTTTATCAATTAATCAATTTATCAATCTATCAATTCAACACAGTTATTAGATTAATTATTCCAAAACTATTATTATATAATAGTATTGGTCCCAACTTAAAAAAGAAGAAATGCGCCGTGGCTGTGACTTCCAAAATACTTAATTGTCACTGCGTGTTTGGTTCCTTACTCTGTGTTCTTGTTTGCGTTATTTTCGTGGCAAACATGGCGTCAAAGTAATAAAACATTTGCGCTTCTTCTTTTTCAATGACAGATATTAATTATAAG
Source organism: Chamaedrilus cognettii (assembly GCA_034695025.1). Classification (NCBI taxonomy): domain Eukaryota; kingdom Metazoa; phylum Annelida; class Clitellata; order Enchytraeida; family Enchytraeidae; genus Chamaedrilus; species Chamaedrilus cognettii. Next base: position 4,921 of record JAQIWG010005366.1, on the reverse strand, counting down.
AATTATTTGAGGCAACCTACTGTAGGCTACAGCAGCTGTAGCTATAGCTGCTGTAGCCTACACTGCAGTAGGTAGGCCTGCCAATGAAGGCTATAATAGGCAGTATGCCTACTACATGTATGCCCAGCAGGGGTCTCTACAGTAGTCAGTGGGCCCCCCAGGGGCCTCTGGGGGCGGTAAGAGAGTCCCTCAGGGACTTTCTTACAGCCCCAGGACGTCAGAGGTGGATGAGGAGGTAATAGGAGGGTAAGAGGAAGAACGGGATTTTGAGGTTAAATAGTTTTTTGATCCAGTGCAACGTCTTTATTAAAAATTAATAATAGTTTTGGTCCTGTGCAACGTTTTTATTAATTAATAATGTAAAGTACCAGAATGGTGAATGCTATTAAAAATTGAATGAAAAGTTGAACCAGAAAAGAACTTAAATATTTGTGACGAGAATTTTTTAAACTGAGGGACACCATTGTATCATTCGATACGACAGCGTTTGCAAGCTTGGTTTCTACAAGTACTAGCAACCTATATAAGCACTGCTGAGAACCACCCTTCACCTGTTTATTACTTTCATCCTTCATCCTACCCTTCACTACCCTTATTGGTTGGAAGGCCAGGGCATCATGTCCCTTTCCAAGCATCAATCTGTGTGAGGTGTTTCAACTTATTTTCTATTTTGCATGACGTTGCATTCCAAACGTAACATAATTCAGGACTCACGCAGGGGCGACCCAAGCAGGAGATTTGGAAGGTTCAAAACCCCCCCACGATTTGGACTGGGGCATCTAATACCCCCCAGAACGGCTCTAGTAAGAAAAAGCATTGTTTTTGACATACGGTATTAACTTTAAGAGCAGAGAAAAGCGAGCATTTGTTTTGAGATATCAATTTCTTTGAGAAATCTCCGTTCCCAGAATACGCTCCAGAATTTTCCATTGATGCTAAGAATTAACTAAAAAAAAAATAAGCATTCTTATCCCAAAAGGTAGTCTTTGTCAATAAACCCTCCCCCTAACCTTCTGCTCGAGAGTTGAGCACAGAAAAGAAAAATCAACATGGACCCCCCAGTTTGAATCCATGGCAGGAATGCCGGAAGGTCCCAAGTGCAGGGGGGGCACTGACCCAAAAAGGGCATAAATCATATATAAAAAAGCACATTTCATGTAAAATTAGAACAGGGGGGGCAATGGCGCCGCCCATGCCACCGCCCATGCCACCGCCCATGCCACCATGATACACAGTTTGTAGAACTCGACGGAATAGAGCTCACATCATCAGCGAACTGCCTGCGCGCGTCGTCGTAGTCGCACTTGGCGGCGGCGAGGAAGCCCTGGATGCGAAACAGCTTGTGTCTGATCGTGTTGGGGGCGTCGGGGTGTTGGAAGACGATCCAGCGCGCCTTCAGAAGGTAGTCCTGGGCCTGTATCATGCGGCCCACCACTGAAACATAGCAACAACTAAAGACTGAACTGTTCTCGCAGTCATGTCTCGAAGCATGAGTGTAGGGAATTAACTGTTTCACATAACTTGTCCTGCACCTGCACCGTGCGCTCCACCACTGATACACAGCAACCACCAAACCAATGACTGAACGTTCTGGCCGAGTGGCTTAGGTCATCGGACCTTGGGCCACGAGCGCGACAGTTGTTGATTCGAATCCCTCGCAACAAAGATTTTGAGTCACTTCGTGCAACCTTGGCAAAGCTGGTTTAAATTCATCAGCCACAAGTGTTCCTACGATGCCTACCAGTCTACGATGGAACCACCACCAGCGACCATCAGCCGGTGCAATGGGGCATCACCTGCACTGGAGCACCGTGCGGCCTACCACTGACACACAACAGCAACCAAACTGTTGACTGTTTGCGCACTGTTCTCGTCTTGCAAGCACGCTGCTTCTTTCTTTTTTTTCGTTTTTCCTTTCAAGTATGACATGCCGCATACAAGTTACAATAGCGATCCTGAGCTGCACCGGTACAGTCACGTTTACAGGATATTCAACTGTCGCAAGTGTTTGCACTCACAGAGACAAGGTCGAGGCTTCAGTACAGCAATGCCAGCTATCGTCTTGAAGATAGTGTTGATCCAATACCATACATAGCTCTTTATTTCAGGCGCCACAGACAGCCAGCGTCGTGGATCATTATCATTTTTGATTATGTTCTATCCAGCTGATAGCACTACTAGTTCAGGTGACTAATTGGACATGCAATACAGTGAATTGCAATACAATACAGGACATGCAATACAATACATTATACATAAACAGGCTAGAAAATTAGGAATGCATCTGATCAGCCCACAACCAGAATCAAATTGAAACTCGCAGCGTGTTCACGCCCACTCACTCACCATTCACTCACTAACCGCGCTCGATGCCGCTTAACTTTTGTGATCATAGCCAGGGCTCAACACACAGCTCCAATCTTACTTCCCGCTCCTAATTTTTGCGTTTTTGAGGACTTCCCATTATATAGAGCTCATACAACTTTACTTTAGCCTAAGCAATATTTGCGAGTTTGACCGATTAGCGAAATTCACCAAAATTACATGCACACAAAAATTTCATGTTTTACAGTATATCAAATTACAACGAGTGAGTGCGGCTTGGAGCTCTAACCGATGGACGCATCAGCGAGCTGGAGGTAGGACTGGACGAGCTCGATGCTCTGCTTGCCGTGCAGGTCGATGGCAAAGCGCAGCGACTGAAGGGAGGCGGGGATCGCCTGCAGCGCCTTCCCCTCATACAGAAACTTCTGGCCCACGCGGCGCGTCAGCTTCAGCAGCTGCTCCTATACCACAGGATTCCATTCTATTTTTTTATTCACATTTGTAACTTCAGTAGATATATACCTACATACCAAACATTTTCTTTTGCTGCACCTACCATCTGAAATTCTGTCAATCAGTAAAAAAAATCAAATAATCAATAGTAAATCAAAATATCAACAAAAAACACATGTTGCACAGGAACACTCAATAACTCAGCACTTATCAGCATGATTGATTTAACAATTATTGTCCCGGGTATGACATTAAACTATGATGCGCAACAAGCCTGCCCCGGCGTCCACCATCGGGCAAGTTGTGCGTCAGGAAAGGCATCCGACCCGTAAAATCATGCTACTTAGCAGATCATTGGCTAGCATCTAGTTGCATGCGTGAAGCATGCTCTACCATATTCTTGTGAAACTAATCGCCATCCAAATGCCGCTCACCTCAAATTTGTATACGTTTTGCACGCGTTCGGTTCGATGCTCTGCTTAGGTCCGCTGCTGTTTAGATTGATGTATACTAGTTATCCAAGTTTACCAGATCAGTGGTCAGTGGTCAACATATTACGTATATAGAGCAGAACCTGCAAGTCTTTGATTTTGTTTCGCTTGATGGCAGCGCCGGTGAGTGAGCTGACGAAGGGAAGAACGGTCTTGTCCAGCTTTCTCAGAGGAATGATCATCGTACAGATGCGCTCGTGTATCGACTCAAAGTCCAGCTTCTGGTGCCCTTTGCAACTGCAGCACAGTTAGAGTGGATTTTATAGACGTACCTTTGTTCCAGCCGTTCCCTTCATCTTCGCTTAGGAGACAATTTAACGGCAGCCCTTACCTGCCGTTCAAAAAAACGCGCAATATATTTATAAATTTAAAAGAATGATAATGTATTTCCACATAAAATTATGTTTATTTGAATTCGCTGTCAACAGAAACAAAAAATTTCTAAATCTATGACGTCATGTCAATTTAATGACATGATCTATGAATTCAAACGAACTAAACAAAAAGCTTCTTTGAATGGCAGTTATGGGCTGCTGTTATATTGTCTCCTGAGCTAAGGTAAAGGTAAAGGGAACAAAGGAACAAATGGATAGAACAAGGAAAAAAGGAATAGAATCCACTTTTAGACCTCATCTTATTGTGCACTGGTAAATGAAACTGTGCAGTTGCAAATTAAACTGCAGTGGCAAATGAAACTGTGCAGTGATAAATATAACTCTGCCATGGTAAATGTCAAAATGTTGAACGGCACACGGATATTCCCATTATAGGCATGGCCTATAATGGGATGAGCAATTGTGATTTGCCCACGTGAAGGGAAAAGGAGAAACTCTCCTCTGGGTGAAAATGTGCACATTGATAAATGTGCTTAAAGAAAGCCCTGCAGTTAATGAAGTTGTAACTTGTACAGCGTAGATCTACACCCAAAGTTCAAGCAAAAAACTAAAATAATATTTTGCGTATTACAAGTTACAACGAGCAAAACAGTGAAATCATTTGATCGGCTGAGCAGTGGGCACTACCAAAGCAGTATTAATAGTAGCCTATTAATTAATTAATAATAATTAATAGTTAATTAATATGAACTGTTTATTAACATTAACTGTTTCACTCAGTCCAAAAAATCATCCGTTAGGGTGGTGTGCAGTAGTGAAGTTGAAGTTGAAGTTAATATGGGTCCGGTTAGCGTATCACCATACCCCAATACCAGCAAAGCCAAAGCCTACGCTAGCCTACGCCCTAGCATAGCCTATGCAGCACACCACCTAGCCTACATGATTAACATTTATTAGTATTGACTCATTAGCATCAACAATGCTGTTCGCCTTCGCGCTGAAGTCCTACGCTGGCCGGCTGGCGTAGCGCCAGCATCAGCTTGCCGTTCTAGAAGCTGCGTGTGAAATAAAAAAAACCATCCCTCTTGTTTTTCTCAAAGTTTCTAATCAAGTATTTTATTAGTCACATGGTCAGAAATATGCAGTTTTTTTGGAATTAAGCTAAACTCAGTTTCTATATAAAAACCATTGACTTGAATAAATGGACAGCTCATATTAAATATAGCAGCCATAAGACCAATGAGGGCGATGTTACAAATGTAAACAAATATTGTGATTGGATGGATGGAGGTCGTGACCCTGCCAACATCCCAGCAT
>JAQIWG010005365.1:0-14627 GCA_034695025.1 Chamaedrilus cognettii | reverse complement strand
TTACATTTATAATTTTCGTGTTATTTGTGAAATCTGATGTATTCAACTTGTTCAATGGCGTTCAATTTGTGCTATAATGGGGGCCGCTATACAGTCATTGGCACAAGACGCATAGCTTTGTCAGTGGCTGTCACAGGGAATGCGTTCCCTCTTTAGCTGCCCTTATTGCTTGATGTCTATGCCGATTGATAGGCGTACCTGTATTTCTGTATTGTAATGTCTTGAAGCAATCAAGATGGAAAAAAGATCAATGAGAAAATGACGTAAAAGTTTTGGGGAGAAGAGGATTTTGAAGCAAACTTTGAGTTGATAGTCAACATCGTAACTCTTTTGGGAAAGAGTCCCACAACCTAGGTCCAAAGATATTTACACTATTTTTACGAACTACCGTGCGACAACTTGGAAAAATAAAATAGCACTTTTACGAGTGTCATAAGATCGCTTGAAGTCCGAAATCGTGATACACTGCACGCATGAGAATGGCAGAAGATTACATTTAATTTTAAACATAACCTGATTAAAAATGTTCTATATCGTTCAGTTTTACTAATCTAGTACGAGCAAGCAGAGGATCGCGTGAGACATGCATTAAAGCCAGCTTAGGACTACTAGCGACCAATACGTCACGATAAATCTGTTGCTATAAGCTGCACAGCAAAGCAACGTCGAAGTAACGCACGTCTTCTTAGGTTTAAACTTAAGTGAAGCTTGCTTCGTGAATGTCAACGAGCGAGATGAAGATCGATAAACTGCCCTAATGTTGGCCGCTGACGAAGGACATGAACGGATAGTGCGAGCTCTGCTTCAAACAACAATTCGGAACAAAGCGCGCGCAATAAATGTCAACTTTCGAGAGACGGCGAAGAAAAAACTGCTATTGGCCATGCAGGGAGGACATGAACAGACAGTTCAAACTCTGCTTGAATTAGGAGTTCTGTTTGCATACGGTAAATCAATTGCAGCTCCCGCGCCCGTACACGGATCAAATAGGCATCAAATAGCTGTGCGGCATCAACTGCACAACGACGCTGAAGACAGTAGTAGGAAGACAGCCTTCATGTACGCGGCCGAAAAAAGTCAAACAAGCATCCTCCTCTTGTTGCTTGAATACGACGCTGGTGCATTCACGCGCGATGGGGAGGGTAACAGTGCTTTACACTTGACGGTTAAGAAAGGGTGTAAACCAGAACTTTTAGAACGCCGGATCATTGACCAACTCTTAGAAGCTGGGTTAAATATCAACGCCAGAAACTACGCGGGCGAAACTATTCTTCACTTTTCGGCAAGAAATGTTTGTTATTCGAGTCAAACATTGGATTTATTCGGAATGATCCGGCACCTTTTGGCGCAAGGTGCAATGTTACGCGAACGAACAGCTGCCGGCCGAACTGTCTGGCATTACGCATTGGATTGCGCAATGGATTACGACTGTAGCGAATTAAATTTTTACCTACGATGAAGATAGAATAACACAACCTGCAATGGTTTTTTAAAATATGTCCTATATAATTGAATCCATCGCTGAATGCTGCGTTGGATCTCGTTCGATGTCCGGAATGTAAACTTAAAATAATGAACCTGATTGCTGAAGTAATCAGAGAAAATAATTTGCAGTTGAAGCAGCAGGATGAAACACTTGCAAAACAAGAAATATGTGTAGAAATGCTTAGTAAAAGAAAGACTATCAGCGACAGTATGACTATCAGCGATCTAAACCGGCTTTTTATGCAATTTATATAAAGTCAATCAATGAGAAGGATAAGCACATGTATAACTTCTCTGGATGTCCTTCTAGGCACAATGTTACTGGCTTATTTTACCTTTTCTTGCAACTTATTAGTAAACGTCCCGATGCGAAGGACAAGTACGGCAGAACGTCTTTGCATTTGGTAAGCAATTCACGTCTATTCAAGCGTGCGAGTACATATTAGAAGATGCAAGCCAAAAATGGTTCGGTAAAATCATTGAGAATGGGCTTCAGGGTTCTGCAGCGTGCAGGGTTCATACTGCGTCAGAACACCCGTACAACACATTAATACAACGCAGGACTTTAAAGGATTTGGGTACAATATGGTGTGCAGACGAGTTGATGCGATCCGCTTGAACGCCGGAGATCTCTACGGTTGAACGGCGCTGCAACACGTCGCAATGAGCGAAAGATCTGTGTACCGTGACATCTACGAACTGTTGGTGGAACGCGGCGCCGACGTCACTGCTACCGATACGCACGGTCACACTCCCGGAGAACTGACACTCTGCATAGCAAAATTGCCGTTTCTCTCCATCTGTATCAAAAACGTTCGTACAAAACTCGCGCTTCTTTCGGATTCCTGCGTGAAAATAGTCTATAAGACAGATGGGTATACGGGACAAACGTGTGTCGGAATATTCAATATCTCCTTGCAAAAAAACTTCTGGAGTTTCAAAACCACAAAGTGATGATCAAAAATCGAATTCACAACTTTTCGAGTCATTTCGAAGCCCAAAGCAATTTAGGTATCGCAACCAAGTATTGTACGAGGGAACGATAAATGAATTTTTCATTGAATTTGACTTTGTTGTCGCGCTGACAGAGTTCGTTGACATCTGCAAAGTGGTTAGCTCACCCGTGTGTACGCCAGGGTATGCATTGCTGAGACGAAACGAAGTTATCCACAACAACGAGCGCATTGAGCAATTTTTGACGACAATAAATTCTTGATGACATCGCAAATTCTACTGAAATTTGAAAAAATTGCGATGAAAGTTTTGATGATGCTAGCGTTGTGGCATGAATAACAATTCTTTGAACTGCACCAAAACAGCGTTGACGATCTTGAAATGCATCAATTCAGTCCAAGCCGCGTTTGCTTCACGTTGAAGCTAATGATGAACAAACCCATCAACGGTAATCATCTGTTCGGAACAATTTCAGTCAAAATCGTTTTTTGCAATTTTAGTAAAATATTCCAGGTTACTGGCCTAACAACGCCATCAAAATGTTAGCAAAAACTTAAAATCTTACGGATGCCTGTTGGTGTTCAATCAGCCTCAGAAACAGCTTTCTTGGATTACCGTCTCTATCCCGTACGCTCGCATATCGTTCGCTCGAGCAGAGAGCAGCGTCATTCGCGGCTGTTCGGCCGTTGTCAAGGCGGCAATAGTTGTCCCAAAGCGTTCGAGCGAAAATCATTTTCGTTCTGCTATGTCTCATACTTTGAAAATATCGGCGCTTAACTGCATGGCGTCGGCTGCTTGCAATAAAACCAAACGAATCAGTCGTTGGACTACGGATTTTGAGATAACAGCCATTGCGAGGCAGCTTTTGCACATGATTTTAAATAAATGTTACTTAAACTGCCTTTCTTCTTATTTCTTTTCTCAGGTGTCAGTGCGAGTTTTGAGTGGCGAGAATTTTCGGAGAGACTTTGCCGTGCGAAAATCTTTTGATCGGACATCGATGAAAAGCATGCCACCGGACTCCGTCGACGAAGCAAACAAAATTTTTGTTTCGCGACTACTTCCATGGAGAGAGTCTCGGATGGAAGTCATTATTATCACGGTATCAATATATCCTAATTGTCATGCTGTGAAGAAGGTAAAACGTTATTTATATCAAAGCTCCTGACGTGGTAAACCCGCTCGTTGAAAATCACTATCATCAAAAAGATAGCAATTTTCGTAAATTACCTACGCGCAATCTTATTTTTTCGATGAATTGAAGGGGTCGGTTGTCCAGCAGTCACGCGCACATATTCCTGGGATACGTAATTTTTTTTTTAAATCTACAAATTCAGCGCATTTATTATTTAGATCAATCATACCAAGATCGAGCAACAAATTCGTTGAAAACATGTAGCTTGGATCAGTAGCTCATCTGGTATTGGAGGCACTAACAGAACCTCGTAGCAATTATTATCGACCCCTGTTTCACTCTTATTTTCGGATCGTTGATGCTTACCGTCAAATTCGCTTTAATATGCCATGGATTAAGATTATAGGCCGCTTATCAGCGGCCGCTGCAGGATTCTGAAACAGGGGACGCAACCCTGACGACACAATTGATGGCGTCCGAAAAAGAAGAATCAGTGTTTTCTTTTCATCCAGAAGTGGCGACCGGGAGGAGGGGGAGAGGGGGAAGAGCAACGGAAACGTTTTTCCTTCAGTCTAGAACTTATGACTGGAGGGAGGGGCGATAGAAATTGTTGACGCCGTTCTAAACAGTTATTGCAGGTACATATCCTGTGGGCACGTTTTCCTGGGGTAAACATATGGTAAACCTTTCAAAACTCGCGTCTCCAGCCATAAAACTATTGACGCCAACATCACAATGAAGCCCTGTGCAGCATTATCTATTCACATAGGTCGTGGTCGCTAAGCCTAAAAACGACAGATAGGCTAGGCCTATGGGCGTCTTAACTGCAAGTTAACAATTTTAGTAAAATGTTGACGTCAACAGCTAAGATAAAACGCATTCCTCGTTAATGCACTCATTACTGCAATGTATCAGTCGACGAGCCTCAACTTGTAACTAGGATCCTCTTAGGCCGTCTGCTTAACCTATATCACAACAATTGTTTCTTTCTATTTCTAGCTACGTGTCTACATGCCAGGGCCAGCGCTAGGGTATGCTGGACTCTCCCACAAAACATTCTGATGAGCCTCCCGCCCCCCCGAAAACATCCTGATGGGCCCTCCTCTCCCCTTCAAACATCTTGATGGGCCCCCACGGCGCCACGGTTTTGAAAGTGGTTTATACCAAACATAAGTCTAGTCTTGTTGTCGTCGAGACCAAGGTCTTGGTCTCGAGTGCTCTCGAGTTCGTTTTTGCTAAGGTCTTGGTCTTGCCAGCAAAGGTCTTGGTCTTGCCACCAAAGGTCTTGCTCTTAAAGAGTCTTAGTCTTGGTCATGGCCTCGGTCCCTGACGTCTTGCCAAATCAAGACCAGGGTCTCGATTTTCAGGATAAATAGCTTACACAGGATTAAACTAAATTATAGTTTCAAAGTTGTGGGCTTTTGAAAATAAATACTCTGTCGCCTGTGTGCAAGAATTATAGTGTTGCTTTGCGGTGGACTGCTGATGATGCGCAACTTTCTATGATGACGGTGGTGATTCGTCACCATTTTTGAAAGTGGTGATAGTCATCACCACTTTTTAAAAAGTGATGATAATCACCACCACTGATTAAGTCTGACCCGGTCAAAAGTAAAAGCCTAAATGTGGCAGAAGTGTCAATTACTAATCTACAGCAGCTGATTGATGCCCAACCGTCTATGGACTGAAATATCTTGTTTTGTCATGTTGTTGTAGATGTATTGGTTTCTTCTGCTTTCCGCACTCAGAGCAGCTTTGAGCAGCGATGCGTAGCTCTGAGCAGCTCGGAGCAGCTCTCAGCTCAGTACTGAGAGCTCTGAGCTGCTCTAAACTGCTTTGAGCTGCTCTGAGCTGCTATGAGCTGCTCTGAGGTGCTCTGAGCTGCTCTGAGCTGCTCTGAGCTGCTCTGAGCTGCTTTGCAAGCCCATTCACCTCACCATTTTTACTTTCGCTCCAAAGCTGACTGTAAGTTAAGGCCTTGCCATTTTGTCACCAACACTTGTCAGGTCAAAGTTGCGCACTGTGCTAATCACTGGTGCTTGTCACACAATGCTCTTGGCTAAATAGCAATTCTGATTTTTGCTGAATGGATGATACAATTGCTGAGTTATAGGCTACTTCTTACTTCAGAAACATTTCATATATTGAAAGTGTATCTTTTGACCATACAAAGACAGAAAATATGTCACTAAAGCAGTCGGCAATTAAATGCGAAGACAATGACAAATGACGAGCACATACAAATCGCTCATAAGTTTGAAACTCTTAGAGAGTATAACACGCGGCAAAAAATTTAAAAAACTATAAAAATAAAAATTTTCTGCTAAATTTTGTCACCACAGGAACAGAGAAACGTAAATCTATATAGATGGCAAATAAATAGATTTTGGAAAAATCAGAGCACTCAATTTATAGATCTGAAGCTTTGGAACTCTGAACCAGTATTTTTATAAACTTGATAGAAATGTCGGTATTTTGCAGGCTTATGTGCAAAATGTCGCTATCGTAAGATGTAACTCGCATATGTTTACGTAATAAATCCCAGGGATGTGGTTTTATGGCCCACACTGCATGTAATTTATTAAAAGTTAATCCTCTCTACGTCAATGAATGAATTGTGAAATCGATCAACATCTCACAAAGTTGCTGCACTCTGCTGGGTTTGGTACTTTTTTCTAATTCATGATATAGTTATTCTTGTCCGTTATCCCAGCGATTTCATCGTTGCATTGTCTGCAGCATAATAGGCGAGTACTTTGTGCTGCGTATTTCACTCTAGTAAAAGTCTTGGTCGTTGTCTTAGCAACTAAGGTCATCGTCCTGACAAAAATGTCTTGACAACCAGACTGCATGAATTGACCTCGACTTCGGCCCTTCTGGGGCTTTGTTTGTCCTTTCACAACAAACTCACGAGCGGGGGGGGGAAGAGGAGGGGGTGCTAACACACGTTTTTCCAAAACTTTCAAAACATTCTTCAAACCGAGTGAGCCCCTAACGACCCCCCCCCGTGAGCCTCCCAAAAAGTTTTACTATGCTTTCTAATATACCATTTTTGATAAATCACTATATCCAATTTAAGACTATTCTACCCAGTAGGCTCTGCCGCAGGCGTACCCCCCCCCCTGGGGGGGGGGGGAGGGTGCAAGGGGCCCTATCGCGGTTGCGAGTGCATTTTAACCGAAGGTCAATGATCGGCATGTCACAAAGTTCAGTTGACTATTGCAAACGGAATTTCAAATTCTGGGAGATTGGTCCACGAGGTTAAATAAATATTGTATTAAACTACTACCGGAAAACCCGAATCTGTAATGAAACTTTTTTAAATCGCGACGGTTATTCTGCAATAAAATTTTTGGCATTTCATTTCTAAATTTATTTTTAAAAAAAACAGTTAGTAATTTTTGAAAGTCGACTTCACATTCAGATTCCTCCCATCTCGTTTTATACATTACGCCATCTAAAAAATCAATTTAATATGGTTTTAAAATATTTAAGATATATTTGCAATATGGCGCCAAAGTCAATCTAAAAGAATTTTCATCCATGACAATAGAACGCCGTTAAATTTCTACGGCAATTTCTGATTGGATGCTAATTGTCGACGTTTTGGCTGCAGCGAGTTTCAGGTAACGTGAATCCTGAGTTTCGCGATATGACAAATGAAGTGCGTCTACACGTGCGACTAGTATAATGTACATACAACTGATCTACTCTTGTCTCTTGGACTTCTACCCATTTGTAGAAAGTCAAGATCAGGGGCCTGTATTCTATAATTAGGGATAAACTCAAAGTGATTGTTACGCCACTTTTGCACGCTGGATCAGTTTCTCGGAAGCGACTCTGCCGCTAACTAACGGCAAGTGCTCAACTAGCCTGGCAACAGTACTAAGAGCTAGTGCTCTGCTAGCCTGGCCGGTTTCAACACCAACTACTGTATCGAAAGTGGATCCGCTGATACCGGCATTGCCGCATGGAAATACTCCTGCAAGCCGAGAAACAAAGTCTTGGCTTGCAGCCCAGAGCTCCCCGGACGAGTTGCAACAGGCGACTAAAAAGGGGGAAGCGGTCTGTGCGAAGCCCTCCGCTCTCCCTGCTCTTCAAAAATGTACAAAATTCGGTCCCTGCAAGAGTGAATAAGAATTTTTGAGAGAGAATAGCATTTGGACCGACAAAAATTGCTTTTGAAATTTATAACTTATAGTGAACATTTAAAATGTAAAAGTATATTAAATATTAATATAAGTAGGACTAATATAAGTTGCCCCCAAATGTGTCTAAATGTGAGCACACCGCTGTAGGCCTACTACCGCTAAACAAAGCTATAAAATGGGCTTCTAGCTGCAAGGTACTCCCCAGTTTTGTTGATCACTTGCTATAAGTAGTATAGGTATAGGTTCCATAGACGACGTCAGGCTACAGGCTAAGGTTAACCAAGATGGCGCCAGGAACGCTGGTCTTGAACGACCTGCTTTGTTTCGTGTTTTGGAGTTACAAGAGACATCCAGTCAAACCAGTAAGACAATTAGCAGTAGACTTTCATAGCGCAACTGCAGTGTTTGTTGCCAAAAAGTGCCTGGCCGAGGACGTCGCGTCGCTCCGCCTGCCCGGCCAGTTTCGACTCGCTAACCGCCGCCCCGAGACCAAACACCGACTGGAACTAAAGGATATTCTATCGCTTGTTTCGTTCGTAACCGTGAATAATGCGTCGTCGAAACAGCCTCTGTACGTTTTTACCTGCTCAGACCAGCTCCCTCAGGTCAGGATGGATAAAGAGGATCTAACTGTACTGTTGAACAAACTTGAAAAAATAGAGAAGGAATTCGAAAAAATTCAGATCATTAGAAGTGATTTGACCGAGATTAGGGCCGCCATTAAAGATCGGTTCACACATAGCCTTCCCTGGCCCGGTCCCAGGCTGACAGTTTATATAGGGGGGCCTGTCAATCAATCCGAACGCGACGGTCTTTCAATGGCAGGCCTAACTCAACTCGATTCCTCACAGCGCTTGTAGCCCCCGCCGCCGCCAGCTACAGCAATGTGGTGGCACACGCTGCCTCGACGGACAATTATGCCGATGAAAGCTACACCGACGTACACAATGATCGCCACTTCAAGAAACGGCAGCGTGAATCCACGACTCCCAGCTGAGATCAGCATTGATTGTCAAACTGCTATAGCGCGACACCGCACCAAACGCGTAGATTTCCGGCGGCAAATTTGTCAAGATCTTATAAAATTGGCCGCTTCTGCAGGCCAGTCTAGGCGATGACGTCATTGCCTAGCTTGCCTTCTGATTCAGCGGCGAATTTTTCAAGATCCCGATGATCCGATTTTCGATTCGCTGCATGGTCTAGATTCGTGACAATTGACGAATTTTTCAAGATCCCAAGGTTCCACGGATATCGGACTGACCAATTGCGACCGCTCCGACAATCACGCTGCGTTAAAGCGAATTATAGGCCTACTTGGTACAAGTAGTGCCGTCACTCACTTAATATCGCTGCGCAGGGAGAATTACACACCGCGTCACGACAAACGCGGTTCTGCACATTTGCTAGACCTACAAAAAATTAGGTAAATAAAAATAGGTTTACTCGCGCAAGGGCTAACTTAATTTTGCTGATTAACTTAACTCAGAGTACTAGTTGCTTGATCAATTCTAGTACAATTTTATTTTAATTCAATAGTAAATTGATAAGTTTAATGTTTCAGAAAATAACTAAGTGATCCTGCAGCACGCCTCGATCGTTTCAGCAAGTGAGCATCATAATTATGTGCTCAAGGGAGCACCGTCTGCTATAATTTAACTCGCTTACCGCCTATTCTATAAATATTAGGCCTACACCACGAAGATTCCAGATTTTTAGTCGGCCTTCAGTGTAAAATCTTCTTCAGATCTACTTCTTCTTCAGATTTACATGCAGTTGTACTCGAAGTTGATTGGAGTTAACATTGTCGTTGTCGTTAAGTCAAGATGCGCTTAGTGCATATATAGGCTTAAGAATGGTTGACGATGAGCATGCTTCGCTTACGTTTTAAGTATGAAGTATGACACCGTGTCCAGCCAAGCTCTGCTGTCCTCGCTGAATTTTCCGTAGAAGGGTAATGGAATTAGCGCCGACATGGTATTCTCTATCTCTTCCTCGTCAGCTTGCAAGACGTCTCCTGCTGCGTTGAGTGTGTTGTCGGGTGGAGCTATCGGCTGATTCGCTGGTAAAGCCGCAACTGGCGCGTCCCCGTCTGGTTGGTGGACGAGCTGAGCGTCGGGTTCCACGACCGGATTTTGCGCGTTGTGCGGGACAGCGTCTGGTTGATGGCCTGGTGGAACGTCGGGCAGAGCGAGCGGTTGGGATACACCCTGCTGGACCGCGTCGGGCTGATTGACAGGCGGAGGGATAGGCAAAACGGGCGGTTCGGCCGCGATCTGCTCACCGTCGTCAGGACGAATGTCTGGTAAAGCGTCGTCGCGCTGGACAACCTCTTGTCCTTCCTGCCTCTCGTGGTCCAGGGCGTCGTGTAGCGTCTTTTGGCTGCTGCTCTCTGGCCTCGACTGTTCCGATGCGTCAAAATTTAGAGGCGGTATTGTTTCTTGCTGGATCCGTGATCGTTGCGGTGTTGGGATTATTAGTGTCGCGACATCGTACCTTGCGTCGTATGTCTGATTTCCCAACCAATCGAACCAACTATTGTCCGGGTTTGCCGGAGGCGATTTGGCAGCCGAGAAAAAGTTCAGAAAAGACCTGACTACGCTGGGTGTCCTTCCGGCTGACGCTGAAGCTGACTGCGCCGGCGATCTGACTGGGTAGTTGCTGTGAGAGGAGGGAGCTCCGGCGTCTGGGTCCCGCACTGAGCGAAAGCTTCGTGTCGAAAGAAGGTTGGGCAACGACGCTGATGTCGATCGGCTACGGCTGATCGATAGTGATCTGGGTGGGGACGTCGAGATGGATCGCTCCGTTTGGCTGGTTGGCGACCCTAGAAGCGACTCCGAACCTGTTCTCTTCAGAATCGACCGACCTGCCAGACCTCCCGTTTCTGTGAAGGACGGCGCAACCGCAGTAGCGTCTGACGTCTGTACTGCTGAGCCTATGTTCTGGAAACTTCCGCTGCTCGACGACGACTCGTCGCTGTAGAGGTGTTGGACGACGCAGGTGTCGAATGAAACCTTTGGTTGAGTTGTCACCGGGGTTGACGTCCTTGCTACTGACCTGGTGTAGCGGATTTTGTTGTACTTTGGCGTACCTTCAACAGGTTTTTCCGGATCCTTCCTGTTGGGCTGGTCTGCTCGCGCCGACATAGGCCTCCTTCTCTAGTTCTGATGATCTCCCGGACGTATTGAATTCACCATGTACTGTTTAAGGTAATAGCTGCACTATTGTTGTCCTTTTATTGTTGGGGATGGTCTCGCTTATTTCGTACCCGACCTGACTTTCTCAGCGGGTGTGGGCGGAAGTATGGGTTCACCCTCCAGGAGATCGTCTGTGCACTGTTGCTAAAGGCCGTTGGTCGCGAGGTCGAGATACAGATTCGGTTTTCTTCTGTCAAATTTACTGGTTTAAAGATATCAGAATAGACGCGCAACTCGTTTTAGTTGAACAGAATTTCTTTATAACAATAACTTCGTTTCGAATAATTTAGCATTCGTATCTCAGCCCCGGAACCCTAACTCCTAACTGCAACCCTATTTATAACCCTACAGTTTACCGTGGCACTGCCTGCAGCTCTGCTATTGGTCTAAGCTTAATCCCTAGGCCAATTACAATCCAGGCTGAAGCGATGGCTGGCCTCCTATTGGCTGTTATCTAATTACGACACTTACGCCCGGTGGCTTGTAGCACGGCGTCTACTGTTTAACTTAGCCTAACGGCCTAACCTCTTTTGGCCTCCACTACATTGGTCATATTATTTAATCCTCCTGTAAATATTGTTCTATATTTCCCCTTCCAGTCATTCACTTATATATCTCTTAGTCTATATATTACTTATATAGTCACTTATATATCCCCTTCTGTACATACAAATCACCGATCGTACTTCACGGCGCTGCGAAACAAGCTTCAAAATACCACTATGCCAGACACTCGTCGAGACTCGCTGAGTGTCGAGGAGACCGGAGTGGATGCTTTGCAAAGCAAAGTCGCAAAGTTACAGTCGCAAAGTCGCAGTAGCTTTTTGTTTAGATTCAGAAACCTAAATAGATATAATTTGACGACAATGGCATACACCTCAAGACTATAGCAAAATTAGGCATATATTTAGTGTCTCATGTATTTCGCTTTTGTAAACAAGTGTGCTATGGAAACTTCGTTGTTAGCCTAGCGCTCTACGCCCATGTATGTTGCCATTTATTTAATTTTCTTCTTTGTTATTCGGTTATTGTACCAAGTACCTTCGTAGTAGAAATAAAAATGTGTATTGCACATGTGGATGAATATAGGCAAGTAGCTCCAACATTTTTACACAGGTACATTTCTCATTTTGCGAAAAAATTCTGGTGAATTTAATCAATTACCTACAGACGTGATCAATATGTTCCTACCAGTGCATCAGTGTCCGTACTCGAATCTATTAAAATTACAAGATTTAAACCAGAAAAGATCACAAATCAGCGTGAAAAATTCTGTGCAGTTTGTCGATCATAAGCGTCCTCGCCGCAAACATTTCAACGACGCGACGAACATTGTTTGCACTAATAACCTGTTGCAAAAAGCAGAATCGCATTTTGTACCGTGGGCGTTGTATTCAGTGACGCTTAGTCTCCAAGCATCAGCCCAGCAGCGTCGATGGTGGGCACAGCGCGCCTTGAGATAGAGAACAAACAGGACTGGACATACAGCGAGGCACACAGAGCGCGCGTCTGTTCTATTTGACACAAACACGCACAGCGAACACCATCCGAGCAGCGCTTGGAGTTGTTTGTCGTAAACTGCTGACCACTGCGTCGTCAGCAACACTGGGAATGTGCGATCAGCAAACAGTCTATTTCCTAAAGAATGTTTGGACATGTCGACAACCTCGTTGCACGTCTCAAGCGCTGCCTTGTACTGACGTTGAGTGTAGTAAAGATTGGCGAGATGCGCTTTGGCGATGAACCAAGAAGCGTTCACTGACGGACTGTGACCTGGCCACTCTCGGTAGAATTGCACTCTATTGACATTGTTGTGCAGCATTTTATAGACAATCAAGGACAGTTTGTCAGACGCTTGCGCAATTGGGTTTAATAATTCACTCATGATCTGGTCACTTGTATTTGTGTACAAAAGGGTTTTTGAACCGTTAAATTTCTGATTAAATTCTGCATTTGAATGGTTTGTAAAAACACAGTTTTTCGTCACGGAATCGGTAGCAACTATTTTCTGCGTGATTTTGTGGTCAGCGTCGTATTCCATAAAGAGAGTGAGCACGTAATTTATGATTTCTTCGTCCAAACGACGTAACTCACGCTTTGTCGACTGATGCAGTCTCGTAGCGGCACTAAAATATTCTTCTGCTCGACGCGCACATTGCGCTTTCTCCGTGTCACGGATAACTGCCTCTCTGTGACAAGTCAGTCCGCGGTAAACATCGGACAGCTCTTTAATTAAGGCTGTCCGCAAATCCTGTGAAAAATCATTTGAACCTAAGTCACGAAAGAAGTCTAACTCGTTGAAAACGCGAAATAACACGATCAAACCTGCATGAATCCAAGTCGGCATTTCATAGAAATATTTAAAATGAGGAAGATGGAGCTCAGCGTGAATACACGAGGTTGCTACGAGTTGAATTTGCCCAGGGGACGCTGAAGCTTTATAGAGAGCAGCGACGTCACTGGATACATCAGTGCCCACCAAGTGATCCATCATGTTGTTAGCTGATATGAAATAGTTACAGCAGAACTTGAATGTCAGCCACTCCGCTATATCCATCAACAGTTGTTGTATCGAATGCACTAATAAATGTTTGGACCAAAATTCATTCGGTCGTTTCTCGCACGCCCACAGCATCAACGTCTTGAAGTAGTACGTACACAAAACTGTTTCTTTGTTTTCTTCAGCTGCTACTTGTGCGATCATCTTGTGTATAAGTCTGAGTACTCGATAGGCAACTCTTTGCATGCTCGTCCAACTACGAATGATGATTAATTCTGCCTTTGAGAAAGAAAATCTCCATTCGTTCTTGTTCTCCCTGTTACAACTCAGTTTGTGCGCTACTCCTACAAAGTCGAACCCGTATCTGACGACTTGTTTGATGACAGACTTGGACGGACAAGCGTGACGCCGTGGGCGTGTGATCCACTCCGACGCCTCTACCGGCCAGTACGGACAGTGGACGGCGTAGACAAAGTCTTGCAGCGGTACTACATTGCGGTTAGTATTTTGCGCACTTTCGTGCATTGTTGCCGCAATGTAGTCATATTGCTGGGCAGGGCCATGTACAGTCGTGTTATCGCGCAGCTTTGTGTTTAATATATGCTTCAGTTCCGCGCCGCTCTTCTCTTTAATCAGTCTCGCGTAGCCGGGATGCACGCCGTCTGTATAAATCCTGTATACGTCTCCGTTGTACTCGACTGGAACACGTTGTGTGAGCGGAAAAGCGTAAAAGTCAGTTGAATAATACATATGGTCTACATCTCGCGTATCGAGCTTCAGGCCACATTCGTCCAGGCTAGAAATGATATCTTCTATTTCAACGTTGCTGCCGACTGTCAAAGATCGCATTGATCTAAACTGGCCGTGGTGGACGAGCTGCTGACAGAATGTCTTCAGCTCATTTGCTGCAACAGCGTCCTGCTTCGTCATCGCTCAGTCGTTGTCCGCTCTGCTCATCACAGCCTGGGCGCGTAGTGGCCTGCATGCACTCACGCGCTTACGTGCCAACTTTCAACGCTAGTCACTGCTATGGTGTTGTAAACTTTTTGAATGCTACGCCAGCGTAAACACTGAAGAAAGGTGTGTACGCCGGCCTAGCAGTCCTAGGCTCCCCTCATCATGGTGCCCATGAACAGGGAGATCTCCTATGACGTCTTTCGACTCCGAAATATAATCTAAACCCCATACTATTATTTTTGTTTATTTTA
>JAQIWG010005364.1:0-14627 GCA_034695025.1 Chamaedrilus cognettii | reverse complement strand
TATAGGTAGCCTACACATGTATAGGTAGCCTACACATGTATAGGTAGCCTACACATGTATAGGTAGCCTACACATGTTTAGATAGCCTACACGTGTATTATTCTGTGGCCTGTTAACTTTTATTTAATGCTATTATTGTAGGTTAATCGTTGCACGATAACGCATAGGAAAGCGATTTCAAGGACAAATAGTTCAGGCTGAGTTAAAAATGCATGCTCATGTAAAGCTTGCACTTTGCAATAGTATACTTTGCAGTTTTACAGGCATGCTGTAGCTTATATACGTATGCGTATGATATAACGGTATAATTTTAAAAGTTTTAAAAGTTGTCATGAGGCAAAAGTTTGAGTATTTGATAGTTTTTATTTGATTTTTTGTTAATGATTTCTTCGCCAGACGGCGATGGCTACGGTTGCGTGTGAGGACGCGATGGACCTAGGGCCGTTCCTGCAGAACTACGTCCTCAAGAATCCCTTCAGCAACATGCTCCTTGCGTCACCCCGGCCCCCCCGCCCCACTGCCAGCACAACGACAAGTTTCTCGATGAAGTATCGCGATCCACGCGACCCGCGACCCGTCCCAGTCAAAAGGTCATCGGTCACGAGGACTCCGCTCAAGGAGGCCCCGGTTATTGTCGAGGCGGGGGTCGATTTTGTGATGCAGGGGGGTAGAGCGAGGGGAGAGATTGGGGAGGGGACCGTGGGACGGGAGCATGTTGGGAGCGGTGGGGGGTGTGCCGGGGGGGGTGGAGTCTGCGAGAAAGAAGTAGCCAACTTTGAGGGACTTGTACCATGGTGAGTTTGTGTGTTGTTTACTCCGTGTGTAACTGGTGGTCTGTATTATGTAGTGTTTGTCTTCATAGCCAATTAGGCCTAAATACTCCAGCTGTACTTGTATCAGCTGGCGCTGAGTGCGACGGAGTGCATGCAGAATTTAAAACTGTTTTTGTTGACCGCTTTATTCTTTATCTGACTGCTTTATTCTTTGTAGTGCTGGCCTGTCCTATTGTTTGCTGTTGCATTGGCTATTGATGGTAACTTATTTTGACAACAGTGCTAGAAAAAAATTACAATTTTAGACTTGTATTTGAACTTTAATGTCTTAACTTACCGATATCAAAGCTTGGTGTGCAATTCGATTTTATTTTTGTGTTTGTGTCTTTACTTGTAATTGAACTTTGGATCACCCTGTGTGCGTGATCGAGTTAGTTGCGTGGTGCAGGTTACACATGGAGTTCAAACACCGCGTGGATCACACAGCATGTGTCGTCCCCCAGCGCGCGGTGGTGGCATGTGTCCACCGCTCGTTCCCCCAAGCCGCCGCCGGCCCTGCGGCGGTCCACCGCGCGCTGCTCGCGGCCTTTCCCTCCCTCATGGTCGCGTCTAGCGGAAGACACCTCTGCTACCAAGGACTCGTCCGCAGACCAGCGGTAGTGAGGACTTTGTGTGTTGGCCGCTCTGTGGCGTGGTTTGTGTGCAGCTGAGATGATGGGTCTGATGTGGAGTGAAACTGCAGATTTATGTCTAGGATTAACATTCCAACAACCACTCACTTTGTGGTCGTGATTGAGGTTTAAGGAACGTGTACAGTGTACATTGTACAGCTCAACAAAGAATATTACAGTCCGGTTCAGTGCCTCTGGGTCAAACAAAGAAACGCTCCCAGTTTTTTAGTCGCCTAGATTACGACTCGCCCTGGGAGCTCTGGGCTGCAGGCCCATTCCCTTGTTATTCCAGTCTGCAGCGGTGCACCACTGATTGCGAAAGTTGTCTATTTTGTTTATTAGTGCATTTTTTACAATATCGAACCAATTTTTTGCTTTGTTGTTCAATTAATGATAACTTCTTGAAGTTACTGAGATTCTGTACAATATCAATTAATCATAAACTTACCTTCTCTAGAAGCACCATTAGCTACTATTAGTATAGTGGCTAATTTAAAGTCAGTTTTAACGCACCAAGACGTCGCTGGGCCATGCGCAGGACGGCTGGAGTGAGGACGGGGCCCTTGTGTCGGCCTGCGCCGCTGTTTCCAGTGGCGCCCTCTCCCTTCCCCAGGCCGCTGCGCACTACGGACAGGACCCTTCCACCCTCGTCAGCGCCCTGGTCTGGCACTATGACACCCCCGCCGGCGGGGAGCAAGGGCTGTCCGCAGACACGGCTAGCGCCAGCGCCCTGGAGGGGTTGGAGGGGGAGGGAGAGGAGGGTGTTTGTGGAAAGTGGTTGCCGGATTGGTTGCCGTCTTCCGATGGGAAAAACCGGAAAAAGGCATGCGACAATATTCTTGAATTATGATTGAAGAAAATTAGTTAATAGTTTCATTGTTGATTCACTTAACGAACGTTGCTGATCAAGTTAAAGTCTTCATTAATGTTCTTGCAAGTCTGTATTATTTTTTGCGTAATTGTATGACAATTCTTTTGTTTGTGCTTTTTACGGCAGATTAAAAAAGCTATGCACGCAGTTAGTAAAGCGCACACACACACATACACACATACATACACACACGCACATACACATATACACACGCACACACACACATGCGGGTTTGTGGTCATATTCCCTGCTTGGAGTAGGCCATGCACCCCTGCGTAAGCGCTTACTTAGTAAGTGGTTTGAATTTTAATTGTACCACCAGTGATAGTAACTTTTGATGCTCTTCTTCATGAACGTTTTATCGTATTCGTTTATTGTCTATGTTTCAGGCAACATGTATAACGGGTCTTAATTTAATGGTTAGAGAAAACCTCTCAGTTTAGTACACAGCTAAGCAGTTTTCAGTTTTATATTCGCATGCTAACATCGCAAGACAATTTCTAAACGACATTAATTCTAAATCGCATGCCATGCCGACTGTTTGCTCACAGCACGGCCGAGGCAGCACGTCTTTGTTCTTTGAGTCTCTAGTCTCGGTGTCAAATCGCCGCAAGCAACACATCACGACACGCATTGACGACGACTCCCCTCCGGAGGAAAAACGCTTTTGTTTCCACGACAACGGGGAACTTTTCAGCTCCGGGCCCAGAAGTCACAGCCCCAAACCCTCCATAAGCCCTGTCAGTGACCCAAGCAGCCCTGCTGCTCTGTTGGACCTCAGACAGCCCCGACAGATTGAGAACGAATCAGAAGCACTGAGGATTGGATCGCCTTGTCTCGACCGAGTGGACAGCATCGGGGATGACGTGAAATTTGCGAAAGGGGTCAGGGAGGTGAATTTTACGAAAAGATTTAGAGGAGGGGTAGAGGAAAACGGCATCGACCTGGAGCTCATGCTGCAGGACGTTCCCCCCGATCAATCATGCGATGGCTTGCACTCAGAGACCACACCCTTTCATAGAAGGTTGCAATCTCGCATCACTGCAATGAAATCTGACTTTAGATCGTCATCCGAGGGAGAATTTAGTTCGTCGGAGAAAGGCAGAGCAATGACGTCATCAATGGGTGGAGCCATGACATCGTCGATGGGTGAAACCATGACGTCATCAATCGGCGGAGCGATGACGTCACGGGACGCCATATCTACCAGGCGCAGAGATGTCGCTGAGAATTTGATCGTCAATCACGACGCGACAACGATTCTCGGCGAAGTGGTGTTTAAAACCGAGGCTACGTCGGATGACGAGGAGGTGAGGGCGCCGCTGGAGAAATTGAACGGCGACTCTTCATGCGAGCGTCCATCGTCAGACAGTAGCATGCACCGGGGGGGCAGGAAATGCCGTTTGACTGACACGAAAGTGGAAGCGAATAAAGATGTGTTCGATTGTCGACGTGTGAGAGGGCGTGTTTTTACACATGGAAGTGCTTTAAGCACAACGTGTGGAGAATTTGGCGATGAGAGAAACTCCAAAGAATGTTGCATGATTTCTTACTTGGAGACTAGCGCATCTCCAATTAATGATACCGCACTGCTTCCCTGCACTCCGCAGTATTACTCACAGCGACGTATAAATACTGCAGAGTCGCTTGCAGTGGATGGTGGCGTAGAGGCGGCGGAGGCTTTAGAGCGGCACGTGGAGCATACGTCCGAGTGTCTGGGGCGCGAGCGCCGCCGGTCTGCAACCCTGCTGCGCGAGCTCGAGGCCGCGCGCTGCGTCAACCTTGCCCTACGCGAGGAACTGAGCGCAAGGGACCTGCAGCTCACGTGCATCGCGGACGACTTCTGCGCGCTGCACGCACAGTTCCGCGCACTTGCGCGCAGGTTTCAGCGTGCACTCGCTGAGACACGGGGGGTGGGAGGGGGGGCGCAAGGGAGCGACGGAGTGTGAGGAGGCATGGAGGAGTTTGTGGAGGATTGTAAGGAATCTCAGGGCATCAAGGAGGAATTAGGGAGATGGTAATGAGATTAGCGTGTCATTCGAGGTCATCTGGGTCAGGATAAGGACTGCGGGGATTACGGATAGAATTACAGTTTGAGGCCTCGCGGGGTACGACGTAAATTAATTAGAGGTGTGGATTTGAGACGTAGTGATTACCGGTAATTACCGGTGAGAATTAACGGTCATTGCTGTAGTGATCGTTTGGCCATTTTGTTACGTTTCTTGCCTTGTGTTTTTTGATGTTGTTAGTAGAATTCTCCTTTGAGGCCTTGGTGTGGACTTTGTGTTTTGTTGAAAATTGTTCAGGCGCTGATGTACCGCTGATACGCTAAGGGTGACTTTGTTTCTAAATTCTATGTTTAGTTTAATTGTAACATAATATCTGGCTATCCCAAGTCGACGCTAGTTATGATGTTGACGATTTCATATATATTTTGTATGAATTGTGTGGTGTATGAGCGTTGTTCGTATTTATTCCGCTTCGTTATAAGTTCATTTGGCTGCTCAAGCCTGTCACGTCATTTCTGGAGCGCTGCTATGTTTAGCTCGAGAATGAGCAGCACTTTGTTCTGATTCTTCTCCGTATAGAATCTATATTACATCGTGGGCCAAAAATCATTATCCGACTTTTCGCACACATCACGCAAGCGTTTTGAAACATGTCTGGATGAATAACGAGGACATTTTTAGCATAAACCGCAGGCGTTATCATGCCTGGTGATACTTAAACATAAACTGTTGAAATTGTATTTTGAGTAACATTTGTTTGATTTGCAGGTGGGTTGTGGAAGTGTGGGATCAAGTTAATTTATGGGCCACCCTGTAGGTTGCGTTTAGTGCTTGTGTCCTCGGATCCAACCAATGATTATAGATCTATGTGAACTTTTGTGGACGTTAATTAATTATTTGCCTTCAGATATTGGTACTAGTCTAATTTATGTTAAATCTGCTGGACTGATGTCATCGTTCCGTAATTAGTTCAGGTGTCGGCATAATTCTTCCTCGCCCTGAAGGTTCCTCATGCTCAGAGTTTAGTTTAGCCCTTACAAAATAGGAGTAGCGTTACGCCTGCTGCTTATAAAACAGGAGTAGTGCACTCCTATGCCTTTCATAAAAGGAGTAGGCCTAAAGTAGGCCTACTCCACCATCGTTCACTTTTACGAGTAATGCTACTCTTACCCATTTCTAAATCCGAGTAGTTTCAAAAACGTCGTTTTTGGCGCATTACTGCTACTAAACTTATCCCTGCTCATGCTCCGGATGGAAAAATATATGATTAGAAATCGACGGGATTTTAAGATGATATAGAGGCAGAACCTAGTGACTAATGTGTAATGAAATAAAGAGGCGTAACTGAATAATAATGGATTCGGACAGTTATCTATGCAATGATAAGGTTGAAAATTTTGTGACGGTTAAGCTTCAGTATGTACTTTCTTCTAAAATATCTTTTGTCAATTTTCTTGGTTTCTATAGATTGTTGATGTGACCGTTGTTACTATTTGGAATTGTTGTATGTAAAAGTTTTTCAAGCTCTTTTTAACTGGACCAAGGGTTGTTTTCTGCACAAGGATTAGATCCCTTTAAGATCCGTTTGAAAGGCTGATTTAATTAATGAAAAAGACATTAACTGGCAATTTTAAAGTACAGAAAATGATCGTTGTGTTCTCATAGTTTATTTCTATATATGCTGGCATGTTAGGTTTCTTCGTATTCCAATGAAAAAACTGATCAAAACAATATCATATCCATTATTCAGCACGTTCTGATATCTTTCTGTGTGATCATCAGTCTGCAACAATAAGTACTGCTAACTTATAAAACACTGGCCTTTAAGACCGCAATAAAAATCTGTACAAGTTCAAAAGAACAAGCAGCAATCAGTGTATCCAATTCGTGCCATAAAACTATTCGTCCGCCGTTTAGCAAATTTAAATCCCAACTCTATGCAACGAACAGTCAACATTACAAGGTTTTCAAAAGTGCCACATGACCCTATCTTAGTCCAAACACGGTGTTTGCATATCACCAACAAATGACTGCAGTCGTAGCCTTTAAACATTCGATGCAAAAGTAATACGTGCCCTATAGTTGTATGTACCTTCACTATTTCATAAAGACGTTCTACGCTTTCACATTATTTCTTCATACAATTGATAATTCCAAACTGTTGATACGTAGTATACCACTTGGCACATGTCCAACGGCTCTATCAAGAGTAGAAGAAGACGAATTAGTTCATCTAAATTTGAGGTGAAATACAAAATTATCAACTCCTTCGATCCATAATCATCCAAATATTGGTATCAGAATCATAAATCATTGGATAGATAAAAAGAATTAGCGCATTTTATGTACATGACAGGGCACTCAGGAGTCTTACGCCTATATGCCCCAACTAGAGAGGAGATCTCACAATGAACATCCACGAATCAAATCGAGCGTCGCTAATCAAATTAATCGAGAATCTAATCCGAAATTATGATCGATTAGTCAGTTAAACCCAATTTGTGCCTACGTTGTGCTGAGTATCAAAGGTGGAAAGGGTGACATTCACATGAAGCAACTATCCTGGTTTAAAAAATAATTTCGAAATATCTAACCATGGTGCATACAGGAGGCCTACAGTGACAAAACGACAACGAGTAGAAGCGCCAATTTGCTGTAAATGTAACACACGACGGTGCTTCATAACACAATCCTTAATGCCACGCGCTTCTGTGGTCACAATTCGGACAAAATTATAAACCAAAGCTAGACTAAACGTAGACATAGCTGCAAAGATGATAAAAAACTATTGCTCCAAACATCGGCGTAAAGACAAATAATATTTGCAAGTGTTCCACAGGGCAGTGCTTCAAAAGTGGTGGCTGAATGAAAATTCTGCAAAGACGCGTTCTTTGTCTTCAAGTTAAATGATCAAAAATCACAGGGTTAAAAAAAATCAAGCTTCTGATTTTCAATCATGACGTAGGGTGGCCATTTTAAGTGATTGGTCAACTTGACACAAGTTACTTTGTCAAGGCTGTGCAATGTGCATCAATAACTACTGTGGCTCGAACGCAACACAATTTTGAACGGCACGGTTCCTACAAAGCTAAACAGTAAACAACCAGGCTGGATCATTATCAACGACGTATCACTTTCTTGATCCGAAGTCATGACCTCATCCCACTCAAACCGCGCAGAGAACTCGATCTAAGATTAATTTCACGCTCGCGACTGGTTGCCTAAATCTTAATCCCAGATTCAAGATTTTTACACTAGATTGGAACAGTCGATATAAGACGACTTGAAAGCAATATTAGCTGAGAATTACCGCATGTTGCTTGTGCAACACGAACGAAGATAACTGAACACGCAGCCGGTAGTGCTGCATTTTAAAGATCGTATAGTATTTAAATTAAATATCGCTGCGAAACAAATTTAATAGATATTGCCTTCAAGTCTTATGATTATGAATACACTAACTTGTAGGCTAGAGTGAAAAAAGGACAGCTAAGCCAAGCAAGCAGACTACAGCAGCGCCACAGTCAAACGCTGTGCAAGCACAGAAAATATCAACCTTCCACTTCTTGTATAAATCCTGTAATAACAATAACTATAATTATGGGTTTAAGGTTCATTTTTGTGTCCGAAGACATCATGAGGAACCCCTCAAATATTCCTTGTTACTATTAATATTGTGTGAAGCTATTCAACTGATCAAAGTTAACTGTACATCAGCTACACAGCTTGGACACAGACAATTTGGCGATCCCATTCACCAAGCATTAGTAAGGCAAACTTTCACGGGTAGCTTACCCGTGTTTAGACACGCGAGACCTTAAATTTAACTCCTCGACGCTGGCACTCCCACATTAGCTCGTGCGCTAATGTGTGACGTATAGGATCGCTGACAATTTTAGCAAATGCAGCAAAAGTCATTTGTATTTTGATAAATCGAGAAAAACGTTTCCATAAACAAGCTTCTCTGCTTTCCAAGCCAGAATGCAAAACCCGGCATCACGCCTACACAATCCTTTCACAAGCCATTCGGCATAGCAGCACACAAGCTCAAGTGCAGCAATGTGACGGCTCATTGCTTGTATTCGTTACACTCTCTGGTATTGTACACGCCTAGCCAAGCACTGAGAGCGCGATAATGACCAGCACTGATTATTGAATTATTATGACTCGTACCTCAGTCACTGAATCTAGCTACGATCTCATCTCACTACTGTCTCATTTGATAATTAACACTCATCCAAGCTCAGTTCATGATTGATAAAATCGCCATTCTGTCCACCAATAAAGTCTGTCCGCGCTCAAAATCTAAGGCTCATTAAACGCACAGGGTCTCTTCTATCCGAGAATAATTTTAAAATCTAATAATAATCAGTGCGCGGTGCATCTAGCCGATATCTGTCAAATGATCATTACAACTCTGCGCCAATTCTTCAAAGGAAAAGAATAAAATACTTCAGAATCCTCCCTACCGACCTTCTCTACTCATACAGTTAAAACTATTTCAATTGCTGGTTGTTAGTCTTCAGTCTCTCAACAGCCATCCACGAGCATGACCCAGTTCACCAAGAGCTTTCTGTAAGCCACTGGAGGGCCGCATGACCTAGTTTCTAACGGGTCTACTAGAACTTTCACACAACATGACCTAGTTCCCAGATGCTCAATATTAAACACTAAACCAGACGGTAGTTGACCTAGTTTCCTGAGAGCTTACTACACACACCGTTTACTAGCAACCAATTGCTGCTTACATTAAGCCATCGAGTGATGACCCAGATCAGATCACACAACCCTCCTACAAGCTATCGGGGGCGTGCCCTAGTTACTCTGAAAGTGTTGGTCGAGTGGGGAGGTCTTGAGAATGAGTGTGCAGATGTGGAGCAAGCGCGCCATTGGTCGCTGCATGCGATCAGTGCTGGGCGTTGATTGGACGAAGGCGTCCAGGCTGGAGCGCAGCAGCGAGAGCACATTGGGCAGGTGGACGCGAGTGAAAGGATTTGATTGATCGAGAGACATCAGAGCTTCCTCCAGCCACCTGAACCACCACCAATCATAGTCATACCCCTGAATAGATATATATATATATATATTACAAAATAGATATTCAATAGCCTACCAGACTAGCACAGAAAATCAATCATTATTCAAATCTCAGTAATAAATCATACAAAAACTGTCTTCCAAGCTTTTTCTTGATATCAGATTACATAGGCCTAAATATTCTCGTTCAATTGCTTCAACTTCCTCGTAAGCCAATGTTTATCAATTAATCAATCAATCAATCAATCAATCAATCAATCAATCAATCAATCAATAAACCGTTTGATTGTCTGATTATTTATAAAACAGCTATAATACAAATATCATAAACCTATCTATGTAAAGACTCGCCACTACAATCAATAGTGTAAGAGACACAACCCCATGAAACAATCACCAACAAAGAAACCAAGAACAGAACAAGAAAAAAACCAACAAAACACCAGAAAACTAGGAAAGTGGGTAAAAGCTCAACCCTCCCACCCGGACAACAGCGTCGTACTTGCCTGTGTTTGAGCGCGGGCTTGGCGCTGAGATTGGTGGCGAGGTGGTGAATGAGGGAGAGGAGGACCGTCTGGTGCAGGGGGCAGGGCTCCACCCCAAACAGCGTGAGGGGGTCAACGCTCTCGCACACGTGCTCCACCAGGGAAAGGTCGTTGGCTGACAACGACTGCACCACACGCAACTAAATGCTCACCTAAAATATAAACTACAAATTGTGGGCAATTTTTTTGCAAACATTAAAAATTACTAAGCAATGAAACTTTACCATCATAACGGTACGAAATGCAGTGGAATGATTGAAATCAAATGAATAATAGTAATTATGATACACGGGCTAATTTGCTATAGCGCCATAACAAGTCGAGGACAATTCTAGGGCCTGGTCCCATAATTGTTCTCCGAATTGTTCGAGGAATCGCTAAAAAATTAACTGAAAAAATTCACTTAAATATTTGGAAGCTCTGGGCCGCAGATCAATTATCTTTTCCCCATCTCTAGTGGACAATATTCTTCTCCGCAAGTCAAATAATCCGTCCAGCCTCAAACCTGTTCCAGAGCCTCGCTGTATTTCTTTGCCTCCAAGCACGCCTCAACCCCCACGCGCTGCACCCGCCGCAGCTCTGCTGCAGAGCTCTGGGCAGCCGCGCCCTGGACCCCCGCGGGGGAGGGCGCGAGGGCGGGGGAGGCGGCCCTCGATTGCTGGACGGCGGCGTGGAGCTGCTCGCTCAGCGCGGCCTGGTGCTCGCCCAGGCGCGACGCCAGCTCCTCGCTCACGATGCGGCGCACTTGAGCGAGCAGGTCGCGCGTCAGTCTGTGGGCGAGCACGCACAAGGCGTCACAAACGCGCGCGCAAACTTTCATCCGGGAACGATCCGTTTGAGATCAATCGCGATAAATTAGCGATCGATTGTTTTATCGTAGCGATTAATTCGATTAATTTATAATCATGGCCCGGCCCCAAAGTCCAACATAGTAATCACGGATAACAATTTGACATAATTAATGACAGCAATTAGTGAGAATTCCAACGAACAGATTTGAACGAGCCCTTACGTTCACCAATTCATATTTTCATAAATAACTAATTGACAGAAATTTTCTATGGCACAGCACTACTTGCAGGCCCTTGCTACTAATAGAAGCAACTCTTAAATAAAGAGCAGCAGTTTTTTATAAAAAAGACTTTTAAAAAAATAACAAAAAAATTGACCGCTCGGAGAATACGGAGAAATGCGGTCAGGCTAACGATAAAAAATAAGTCTAAAAATATGGTACGTCCAACTTCTGTTTACCCGTCGAAGTGAGCCCGCACACTGGCCTCGATGCCCCCCGCCCCCCCGTGCCCGTTATTGATCACCCCCGCGGCGCAGGCGGCATGCAGGGCCTCGACGGCGCCCCCCAGCTGTGTCGTCATAGCAACCTGGGCACGAAAAATAATTTTTCAAACAGCATATTGACACTCACCAATTGACTCTCGCAGCTTAAAAAGAAAGATGCAAAAGTTTAAATAATAAAAAAAGAATCTTATATCATAATTGCGTTCAATATTATTGTACTACCAACAAATGATAAGTAATTATACCATTATCCTAGTCTTACTCTACTGCAAGACGTTTATAATTGGAAAACATAAACAGTTGAAAAAAAATTGTGCCACCTTTGTAGCAGTCAAAGAACTATTTTTAAAATCCCCCTCCAAAAAAAAAGCAAGCTTTCATCCATGCTATTAGTGTCTCCACTTTTTTGACTCGCGGTTTATTCGACAAACAATACAATTGTAGAATGAATCCACTATATAAATTAAATGCTGTGAATGACTTAAATAGACAACAGTATGTTGGCCACCTGTGTGTCACGTTGGCGTGAAAGCGCGTCGACGACGGTGCCAAGCTGGCGTGAGGACGCAGACCGCTGCTCGCCGCGACGGCGCGCGTCACTCTCGCGCCACAATTCCTCATCTGCGCACACTAGTTAGCATTTAATACCCTCATCTGCATTTTATGCGAACAGAACAATATAGTTGACAATAGTAAAATACACTACACTAACAATACTCCATTCTATATAAATGCTTAAAACGTGAATAATAACGAGATGATTACAATCCAGTTCAGCACTCCCCAACCAAACAACCATTCCCTGTTCCTCGGATCAATCGCCTAATGCGGCTACTATAACACACCTGAGGAGCTCTGTGCTACAAGCAATTAACTTTTTCCCTAGCCCGCGAGGGGAGACTCACGCCGCAGCACGGCCTGGGTGGCGGAGGTGCCTATTTGCTGGACAAGGTTCTGACAGGATCGGTCGAAGGCAGGCAGCAGGACGTCCCTCGACATCGCGAGCATCGACTCGTGGAACTGTTTTGACACTGACTGCGAGATAGACTCGACGTGCTGCTGTAACCACAACCCAGCGAGCAGGGGTTAGGGAACACAACCCAGTGCGCATGGGTTAGGGAACACTGCCCAGCGCACAGGGGTTAGGGAATACAACAAAGCGCAGGGCTTAGGGAATACAACCCAGCATGCAGGGAGTAGATTTATAGAAGAAAACCCTAATTTGCAGTTTAGGCATAGGAGTTTGCAGAATGCAAATTTGGAATACAATGCGGCTCGCAATGTCAGCGAGTGAACGATTCAACAGATAATTTACTTCCGAAGTCATTCAAAGTATATTGAACGCTGTGGCTCATTGATCTGCAGAGAACAACGCATCAGGGCAGAACAATACTGAATGTCAATAAGAATATAACAACATCACAAAGTGAGATAGGCGCCACTCAGCCATGCAGACCTATAGAAGAATATCAGAAGCTCGGTGATCATGATCGATATTGCCCAACGAATAACGCATTTGAACCACGAGCAGAACTTAATGAAATTGAAAAATCTTTTAGTAATTTGAAGCTTTCGAAACGATAAATGGCCGCGGCGCTCTATTGCTCGAGATTACCGACGGCTAAGCGGAAGTCCAACCTTAGACTTGGAGAGTTTCTGTATGTTGTCCTTGAGCAGTGAGTCTGTGGCGGTTATCTTGCGTGCCAGCTCCGTGTGAAGACGCTCCTTTATCGGCTCAAGGCACTGCACTATATCTGCAACGGAGCGACGCAAAGCATCATCACACACTTGTGTTGTGTGAGGTGTTCCTTTATCAAGGCACTGCACTATATCTGCAACCGAATCATGCAAACACACTTGGTGGGCCAAAAAAACATTTTCGGTACTACACTTGTAACAGCTGTGTGCAGAAGCATGTAAAAAACGTTGTTTTCGATCATTTCTGTATCAATTATTGCTAACTAAAAGCTAACGAATGATAATTGGTAATTAGAACATTCGATATGCCAATCTGTTAGTGACTTACAGTGCCAGAAATACAACTCAAGATTGGATCGTATTACACACTTATGCAGACTCATCCAAGAACACACACTGACAACTGTCAGAATGACAGTTGTAAGTACTTCAATTACTTACAATTATGTACTTCAAGCTACTATTGATACAAACTAAGAAAGAAGAAGTGAGAAGAACACTGACGAGGCACGATGGTGGCGTCGATGCTCTGCTGGACCATGCCCTTCAGATGCCCGCCCATGCTCTGCTGCACGCCCACGCCCACCGCCTCACTCAGGCGACTGAGGCGTTCGCCCGAACTCGCCTCCATGTCTCGCAGCACGCTGCTCATCAGCTCAGCTGAGTGTCAATCAGTCAAGGACCACTCAGCGACTCAGGCTCACATTCATTGCCTCAGTTAAGTTACGAGCGAGTTAGCCACAAGCCGGTGGTTGGCTTGTGAGTTTAAGGACTGTGTGTAGTAGCGAAGAGCAATATAGTCCAGACTGGCCACGCACAGACTGCTCACCCCTCTTCAGTCACCTTTTACGACTCGCTCGGGAAGCTCTGGGCTGCACGGTAATTCTTTGATCCCTGGCTTGCAGGGGGTCCACGAGTGGGAGTTGCATTCTTGTGCCACGCAAGTGAGACGTCACGATATCAAACGTTGAGTGATTTACATAGTTCAATAAATTTGTGCTAATAATATTAAAATTTCAAGCAATAAAAAACGAAACACATATTCAAATTTTGTTTCTAATTTTTTCTCTCTCTTGGCTTTGGTCTCTATCTCAGCCTGACTAGGAATGTGCTGTGATGCCAAGAGGGCATCCCCTATATAGATGTTAGACTACGAAACGAAAGGAAGGATCATTATTATAAAAGACACCAAGTCGGCGAGGATACAGTGCGCATGCTCCGAGTGTGTGAGAGACTGTGACACCCTGTCCTGCAGTGATAGTACCACGCTGTCCACACGGTGCTCCAAGACTCGCTCCAACTCCTCCCCATGCTCACGCTGCCTCCGTGCTGAGAGCTCGCGCAGCGCAGCAAGCTCCTGCTGCTGCGCGCGCAGCACAGCAGCGATCTGCTGCAGCGTCAGCACTGCTGGCTGCTGCTGCACAGCACACAAGATTGACGTAAACTGGGCAAAAACTGAACTGAAATTATGATGTTCATCATTTAAATAATTACTGCTGATGTAAAGTAATAGGGTAATTCCACATCAAATCAACGCAAGGTCCGTACCTCACCATCTCCGATTTTCTTGAAATTTGATGAGCAGGTTGGACCATATGAGAAAGCAATTACCCCAAATTTTTAAAATTTTCGGTCAAGTAATGTCCGAGATACGGGTCGACGAACTTTGACCAAAACGGATCGACCCGTTACGGTCAAATGCTTGTATCTCAGGCTGTATGGCACCT
>JAQIWG010005363.1:0-14628 GCA_034695025.1 Chamaedrilus cognettii | reverse complement strand
TTGCTTGTCCTGCTGATACTGTTGTATTTTGTTTGTGTAAACTGCCCCAGTGGCGAATAAAAGGTTTATATATAATAGAACAGTGCCAATATTACACTGGCACCCTGCCGCTACAACATCGCATTGATCCGATGCGCCTAAATTTTCTACTTTGTCTGAAGGAAAACTGTGTATCTCCGGCCAGTGTTTTGTTTAATATGATCGGAACTGGTGAACTAGAAACTCTGTGCTTAAATATGACATTATTCATGACTCTTGTGCTGCGGCGCGTGCCAATAAGGTCTGGAGACTTTTTTCTGAAAGAATATCATACACTAGAATATG
Organism: Chamaedrilus cognettii; assembly: GCA_034695025.1. NCBI lineage: Eukaryota > Metazoa > Annelida > Clitellata > Enchytraeida > Enchytraeidae > Chamaedrilus > Chamaedrilus cognettii. The sequence goes on along the minus strand of JAQIWG010005363.1, from coordinate 14,304 downwards.
TGATCACTCACTATTTTAAGGTACTCATGAAAGTTGGTGAGCATGCATGTGTGCTACAGCTCTTACTTTATGTGCTATACTGTATAACACCCTGTCACCCTGCTACGTAATATCTAGCATGCATTATTGCATTTGTGAAAGTTAAACATATATTTCATCTCCTCACTGCAATTAATCATTAATTGTGCCACACTTTACTGCTTGCCACGTCCCATTAAGCAATCTTCTCCTATTCACTCGTGTAGAAACGTTCTCAGTCGTTTTATTTGCAGTCGAGTTTAACATTGCTATATTATAACATTACTTTGTGTTATTATAAAATTGACTATGATCTATATTGACTAACTGTGTCTATAGACTTTGTTATTGGTATTTCTGATGTAGCCTAGCTATTAGTAGTTCATAGCTCATAGCTGCAATTAAGCAATTTATTAATGAACCTAACTTTCAGATTTAAGTGGCCTACTTGAAACTTCAGAATCGTCAATGCCTTACCGTATATTAGTCCTAACTTTATTCATTTTATACCATGATGCACCTATTTTAACCTGTTGCACTTTTTGATGCACGTTTCTTGTTAATTTTGTGATTTTCTTCTGCTCTAATGGTGAAAATAAACTTCATATTATTAGAGCGCAGTTGATTTTAAATGTTTGCCTTAGCCTTTATGGCGAGTATAATTAGAGGTTTGCATTTGACCGTCATGCGACGTCACTCGTAAAAATCTTGCTCAATCCGACACACCGTGAGCCGCGCCCACTGCAAACTGCGTCCAGCGGAAACATACGCTTACGTTGTTATCATGACTCAGCATAATGGCTCAAACACAACCAAAGATATGCGAGAAAAATCAATGAAAAAGCATCCGGTACCACAATAAAAGTAATACTCTCACATTTACAAATGCTGCGATTATTCACAGGACTACAATAATTTATCAAATAGATTGTTATTGTTCAGCGCAAGCCACTACACACCTAAGGGATGTGTTGAGTCCATACAGACTACTGACGTGAGCCCCCCTCATTGTTTCTTCCATGCTCTCCCCCACCCGTGCAAACATCTCCCCCACGTAGGCGTCACACGCCCGCTGCATTTCCCCCACCGCCCCTATCTCTCGATGAATCTTCACAATTTTACACACACATCAGCGTTATTGCAGAAAATAATAAGTGCGGCTCAAATTTTTCTTCGTAATTATTTACATTTTCACTACGATTATTTGCTAACTAAATTCCAAAAAGACGCAAAGGCGGGGGGCGTGGGGAAAAAAAGAGATTACGAGACAATCTGAGGGGGCTGGGGATGTGAAACATGCGTTTGTTGAGGCCTAGTTTCCTAGACCTGGCGTTAGTTGGGTCTTTAATCACTTCCTCCCTCTGAAGGCCCATCAGCTCCCGATGAACCTTCATGGGATCAGGGCACGTGAGGACGTGTGTCTGTGGCTGCAAGCGTCCAACACGTGCTAGCATGAAAAATGAACGGAAAAAACCAAAATGATGATGATGATGACTATGATACTTTACATTCTCCACAATAATAACATTTCTAAATGCTAGCTTAACATTCCATACCGTAGACAATAAAATCCATCAACCTATATACATCAACTTGTATATCAAGCTTTCGGTTTAGCAGGCGCAGTACACCAAAAAATTATTTCCAAATGCGAATTGTTTACCTAATTTAAAATAGTCAGGCCTAGAATTATGCATGAAATCAATTGTATTGGAGTAGGCCTAAGAGGTTTCCAAAAAAGCAGTTGCACTGCACCTGTTTCAGAAGACGCAGGGCAACACTACACGCATGTTTATCAAAGCCAAACTTAATCCTGTGAATGATGATGATGATGATGTGTACATCATCATCATTAACTTATCACAATTAATACTGCTACTCGCCTCTTCAGCTGCAAACCGCTCCACAGCGATGAGCGAAGCAGCCCGTGCAGCACGCGCATCCTCCTGCAGCGCACCACTATGCGCAACTCGTGCAACATCCGCGCGCAGCACGAGTGACAGAGCGGCAAAGAACACCGTGAACGTGAACAGTAGGCTATAAGCCGTCCAGAACGCAAAATACATCCAAGTCACTGTCCTTCCCTTGCGCCTTCGCCTTTGGGTATCGTGCTGACGGCTGGCAAGAGGAGAAACTGCGGGAACTGTGCGGAGCTCGTAGGAGATTTGCCGATCGTGGGTCGGTGCGTAGACGAAGCGAGCTTTAGCGATTTCCTTGTAGACATAGGCGACGGTGAAGAGGATGAGCAGGGAGAGGGTGACGCCGCCGAAAATTGCAACGAACGTCAGGGGGACCCCTTGTTCGCGCTCTCGGTGCATGGGTGCTGGGGAGGCGCCGGAGCTTGGCTGTACGGAGAATTAAAAAACCAAATAGTGATGAAGTAAATTGTACATGTGACAACAAATTTATAAGAGACAATAGGAAAAAACACAAATTATACAAGGCTACAAGAAAAAAAATACATGATTATAAAAGTATTGTAAAAAATATGACAAATTTGACAGCATCGTAAAAAACACATCGTTCAATAAAAAGATGAGCAAAAGGTAGGCCTATGGATTTTCATGTGCACATTATAACCTCCAGAGGAATTTTGTGACTTTCTTTAGCACCGGTAAGCAATATTTCTTATAAATGCGCAGTCAAATTTATTTTAAAACTGTCCAAACAACAGCCAAAGAAAACAATAGCCCAAGGCTAAAAAAATAAAACACAACGGCCTTAAAAAACCGACTCTAATAGTTATCTTTCAACCTACTTTAATAAGACATATTTCGTTTTGCATTTACTTTGAAACAAAGCGAAGATCTGACCTGCTCAAATAAGAAAATGGGTGAGAGCATTTAATTATGAATATATTTCTGAACAAATTCAAGATCTGACCTATTTAAAGTACCAACTAGACGAGAGAATCTATTTTCCAAATTTATATTGAAACAAAGTGAATATCTGACCTGTTAAAATGCCAGCTGGGTGAGAGCATTTCTTTTAATATTCGCTTTGCAACAAAGTGGAGATCCGATCTGTTCAAATACAAACCGGTCAGAGAATTTCTTTAAAAATTTACTCCACTACAAAGTGTACATCTGACCTGTTCAAATACCAGCTGAGTGAGATAGATGTCGTTGCTCCTCAGCGGATCCACCAAGTGGACGTCGAATGTCCGGTCCTGATGCTGTCCCTTGTTGGGGACCTTGAAGGTGACGTTGAAGTCCGCCGGACACAGAATGAGAAGGTCGTAACGGAACAGTTCCTCCAGCTCCTCCCGGTTGTTGATCGTCACTCCGAGGTACGCCGGACAGCCACTCATCCTGCCTGCAAGGGAAATCCACCGCATTCTTCCAGAGATCCTGTTTTTAAAGTATAATAATAACAGTGGATCTAGAATCCGTATCGCGGTCTAATTGACGCCATCGGGGACCTCCCTTTGCCGTGGGGATCTATCAAATTACTGAGGAAAACTCAGCTTATATAGCAGGGTCAGATTCTTCCGTCTGTCAGTCCAGGTAAAAAAATCATGGTGAGAAAAAATGAGCTTTCAAACCAGAAAGAAACAGAAGCAATGCAGGACAAGAACGGAGTGAGAGGAAGCGAGTTCCAAATGGAGGGTGCGGCGAAGCTGACAGTGCGACGGCCATTTATCAAACGGATGTCAATAAAACAGAGTACTGAGAAATGATAGGTCCACGTTATCCGGATTCACCATCCAGACCAAAACTAGTTCGTTTCATCTTCTCTTCTTCGCTACATACAAAAATACCAAACTCAAGCAAATTGTCTATCATTCTCGTCCTTTGCTTTTCGACCCCTTTTTACCTCACCTTCCATTTCTGCTTTTATTAGTTCATTTATGAAGGCAAGGAACTAGATGCTGATGTATATAATGAGAGATATAATAGAGACTATTTAGTTTTTATTGTTGCATTTTGTTTTCATAAACTTTATTCCAACACTGGTTTACTGCTCTACTCATAACAGAATTTTGTAAAAATAGAACCATTATCGTTTTAAGGCCAGGCACTAAATTCACCTTGTTTCAAACAAATAAATGATTCATTCATAATCCAGAAGCGAGATATTAAATAAACCAACTGAATAAATCTTATGTATGAAAGTACAACACTTAGATTGAATTCAATGTTTAACACCAAAATGTAAGCATCTATTTTTGATAATATGATACAATGAATTATAGCAATATGCGAATCATAAAGGTTTCAATATAGTTATAAGAATAATTATTGGCTTTCAAAAGAGAAAACATAGGCTACTCTTCTACAGAATGTTCCATTACCTTACTCCTTCTCCTTGAGCAGCCTTTTTAACCCCTAGTCGGATATTTTAGCTAAAATGTACTTTGCGACTTTGCGACTGCGCGACTTTGCGACTGTGCGACTTTGCTTAGCGAACCATCCACTCCAGCCTCCTCCTCGACACGCAGTGAGCCTCGATGAGTCTGTCTGGCATGGCGCTATTTTGAAGCCTTTTTCATCATTTTTCTTCACTATAATGCCGCAAAACCAATGAGGCATTAAATATGAATACAACGAACTACTCTGGCAGATAGCAAACTAACCAGAAATGTGAATCTCCCAGATTCTGCCTTGAGCCACCAGTGTCAGTTCAGCGTGAAGTGACCCATTGATTAGCAGATAGGGAGAGCCAGTGCGAAAATAGTACGGCAAAATTGACTTGTTTCCTGGTGCAAAACAAGTTAAAGAGTTTTATTCATTACCGATAGATCAAAATCTAATGCTGTTTAAAGAAAGAAGGTACTAAGTGTTACAAAAAAAGAAAAAAAAGAATTTCATTCAAAATTATTTATCGTATTATTTAGTTGATTGGATTTATTCTTCAAATCATAATCAAAGAGCTCATTCATGTAGCTAATTACAACATGTAATAAATTCAATCAAATCTAAATAAAAGTAAATCAATGCATACTAATATATACATCATATTTCATAAGTTAAATTTCATAAGAAATACCTCGATCAGCTAATAGATAAGATCAAATCCCAAAGTCACAGCGTATAGGCTATCATCGAAGAATTTATTGTTCAAATTTCATGCTTTCATTTATTCACGCACTACTATCAAATTGAGCTAGAAAAAGAGCTTTACAATGTTCGGTTACTGCTGACGTTCATCAAAATAAAATGATACAGAAAAATAAGAAAAGAACAAAACTGAAATAAATCATAATGTCGATAACGTAAATATTACAAAACAATATACAATAAATATCATGGAACTAGTAAAAACCATTACTGTGAATCAACAAAATGTCCAATTAATCGAAACAAAGAAAAAAAACAGTACAATTCTACTAGCGCAAAACATGAAATGATTGAAGTAATATAATAACACACAACACCCAACAGAACTACAAATTAATTCAACTTACCGCACATATATCGTTCAAGTACACAAAAAATAACCAAGTGTCTGCATCAGAATCTCACCGGGCACGGTGAAGCGTATGTAGGGTGGATTCGCGACGGACTTGATGAAATAAGAAAAAGCCTCGCCAGCGGCCGTCTGCTGAGTGAGTACGTTTACTTCCTGGGTGTCACCACCGTACAGCTTCTGCACGATCTTCAGCTTGCTCACGTTCTTGGCGCAGTCGTTGCTGCGCTCCCAGCTCGACGTGCTGTAGTCAAACGGACGCTCGAACTGCGTGGACGCCACGAAGATGTTGTGAGAGATTTCGTGAACGACGACCTTGAAACAAGAATGTGTCGAATTTATCCTTAAAATTAATTTTCGATATATTAAATTGTAATTTAATGTACAAAAAGATTTAGCCAATTTTGTAAACAGTGACCTTAAAATTTAATTTCTTTATACTTTGGTCATTTACATTAATTTGATTCTTTCGTTTCATACTTTCGTTACAAAAGATCTTAATTTAAGATACAAAAATATTTCAATTATATTGCAAACAATGACTCTGTAATTGAAGATTTTAAATATTTTGACCAACGTTTTGCAGATCAAAACGCGAGGCTTTCGTCCGGAAACCGATTCAGATGATTCTGGACAGAGTAGGCTACTTTGGAAGCAGTAGCTACTAGTTCGTTAATTTTAAATGCGAAGATATGCGAAAAGTACAAATTTGGTACTGCTGTAGCAGCTGATAGAAAATGCGGCTAATGTTTACTAAATACCGATTGGTCCATGGTATCCACTGGGAAGACCTAATAAGCATGCATCTTAATTGTCACAGTTTATCAATTAAGTCGATATATTTTTTTAATGCGTGCTTACCTTCTTTTTGCGAAACTCTTCCTCAAGCTTCATGGAGTGAACGGTAAAATTCATTTTGCCATTTTTCGCGTCGCGGCCAATGAGAATGAACTCGTCGCGAAGGTCAAGGCCGGTGTTGTGTTCCACTGTCACATAGTCCGCCTAGAATACAACAAAACGCAGCTCAATATATCGCATTAAGTTAAAGCCACTGGCAATATCACAGCTACGGCAATTATAATTGTATTCACACGAAGATTAGGAATTGAATCGCTTTATTCTTCAGTGGCTGACGTATCAATAGAAGACTGTCAGGAAATATGATTCATTCAATAAACTTGCGGAAATTGTGAATACTCATAAATCAACCTAAAAAATGAACAGAAAGAAACGCAGAGAATTTAAAAAAAGGAAAACTGTCAATTATCAATCTACTGTCAATTGAAAAATATACAATTATTTTTGTCTTAAAAATTCAAATGCAGGCGAAATATGATCCCAACAGTACGTTGCATGTAGTTGGACTCGGCCTCAGAATTAGCAAAATGAATAACAAAACATGTTTTCTGTTTTGTCTCAACTTATAATGTGAGTCATCAGTTTTACATATTGCAGTACGGTACGTACTGCAATATGTAAAACTGATGCCATGCTATTGCAAACGAAATCAATTCAAGAATTCAATATCAACATAACTACAAATCATAAGGCTACATGTGTTCAACACATTAATAGAAATTACTAATTGGAGGCACATTGTTGGTTTTTTGAATAAATTCGGTTCTTTTTGTTTTCTATGTTTCTTGTAGTTTAGGTTTAGTGTAGTGTTAGGTGTAATTAGGTTTAGTGTGTAGCACAAAAACCATAGCCTACAGTCCGGTTCTGTGAAAGAAAGCCGGCACAGAACCGGTCCCCCATCCTTAGTGGCTTTTTATGACTCGCCTGGCGAGCTCTGGGCTGCAAGCCAATTCTTTGTTCCCCGGCCTGCAGGCAGTGAATAAATTCAGTAAATAAAATAATAAACCAGATACAAAATTTACTAATTCACAAATAAAAACGACCAGTATTAAGGATCACACAACGAAGACCATACCTGATATTCTCCGTGACTCTCATAACCAAGGTCGCTGGCATAGACGGTCTTGTAAACTTTGGGTGTCTGGAAGCCCTCGTCCGGGATTTGAACGTAATAGAAGAGTTCATAGAGAACGTCGTACTTCTGATGCTTCACCTGACACTGGAACTCTGTCTTGATGTTTTGGAAGACCGGTTGTATGGTATAACGGTACGCGTCACCTGGGCATATTATAATTACGTGTCAGATAGGAATACACAAAAACTAACAAACCTCCTTTTCATCGTGTAATCTGTTGTAATCTGTCCACGTTTTCACACAGGTTTACACGTTTTCGCCCGCCCTGATCTGGACTGCTGGAGCTGGGTTTTTACGGCCGGATGCCCTTCCTGACGTCAATCAAATAAATAACTATCTGGCACGGGGTTAGCAGCTAGCGACACTTGTGTGTTTAACAGCCTTGCTGAAGAGCTTGTAACGCATCGTCTCATAGTTGCCGGCGCGGGGACTTGAACCCTTGTCCTCTGGACTCAAAGTCTGATGCCTTAACCACTACACCACAGCGCTTCGCTCAAGGCACCTTAAGGCACCTCAGATGCCTCAATAACGGAAGATCTATATTACTGGTAATGCGCATTTCATTGAAAGACATATCCCATTCTTACTTCATACACAACAAACATGAATCGTACAAATTTAATTTCACATCCCTATTTCGCCACCAAGGCAGTAAAACTAATGAAACATAAATACAAGGATGTGCAAAATAAAAAACTGTGCACGCAATTGACGTAGGAGCAATCAGCACCGGTAGCATCAAGCGCAGCAAATTATTAGTCAAAAAATTAGCTACAATACAAAACTGTTCATGAAAAACATCTAAATATTGAAGTTTGAAATTATTGAACCCAGACAGAGTTTCGTATCTCAAGAACATCTCTTTTATATCATGATGTACCTTGATTAGATATAACAACGGCCCCTTGATTAATGCGTAACTAAAAAATAACGGAAGATCTATATTAATTGCAATGCGCATTTCATTGCAAATCATATCCCATTCTTACTCCATGTTTTTAAAGTTCTAAAATTTAGCAATATTGACGACTCAGTCAACGAACGATGTTCAAAACATGAATAAAATCTGCAGAACTTATTTTCGTTCTGGGTTACATTTTACTGGAAAAACGTCAGTTTAAAAAGTACTTAAATTCTACCTTGCATTCGCAACACTCTATTTGTTTTGCATGTATATATGATCAAGAAAATTTTTGGTGAAAAATCCACAACAACACTTGTTCTTGCACAATGTGACATTTAAAAGTTCAGAAATCGTGCTCTGTAATTATTAGCTTTGGTACACGCTCACCCATGGCGCATTCAACCGGAACGGAGGTGCACTCCTCGCTGACGGCCAGCTTGCAGTCCATCAACGTGTAGCAGTCGAGCTGGCAACACTTGCGCTCAAACACATCTACAGATTTCAACCAGAAATCTCCGATCACTGAATTTTCTACAAGCTCCTTCATAAATTCTTCACTCTGCTTCCAAAATTAACGTAAAATAGAATAAAACTTTCAAAATGAACATTACCATATATAATTATACAACCTTTGCTGTTAAACACAGCACTACCGGTTTTGAGGCATAAGTTCTAATGTAGTTTTATAAAACGATGAAGAAAAAAAAATCAGATAATCTTGCAAATAAGATGGTGCTGCTACATGCTGCAAATTTTGGGTCACTACGACATCGATATACCCACACACTCGCTGTTCAGTGGATGCATTCTCTGCTCAAGAAGGGGTAGGCCATTTGCAGCCACGGACACAAGAACCCGTGCGATATGTTGATTACTTTGATAAAAAAGTTTAATTCAGCTATGCTAATATCGCATGGGGTATCTAGCTACCTCGACGTTTATTGATGGACTTTCGCGACCCTTCACTACGCCTAAATAAATAATGCGAAGCAATATATGAAAGCATAAATTCTTGGACACGACCCTGCTACAAAGACCATTGGCGGCTCTTGACAATAAAATTAAGATGAACAGAGGCAAAATGGGGCAGATTCACCACAAAAATAGTCATCGTCGGAAGCATTCAGTGGATTGTAACTATTTCAGTCGCAGTAAGTGGAAGGTAACATATCATTCAGAGCGCAACAAACTGGATCAAAGCGCCAACCATCGGCTCCACTAGAGCCTAAAACAAGAAGTATTTTGTCACTATAGTACCGTGATAAAATTTTGGTCATTCAGAATTTGTAACATTATACCACTAACTGTCATATGGATTGACAAACCCAAAAATAATACAAGGGAAATTTTGTAATTGTGTTCTTACAATTTCAGTACATCAGCGCAGCAAATCTACAAGAAGTTAAAAACTTGTCCTCTGAAGCCCGGTCACATTTTTTCATCGCGCACGTGCGACACACGTGTGACATACAAATGACGCAATCTGTGTGATGAATGGATGGTGATCAACAAGCGCCTTAAGGAGTTATATATTATGTTTTATAAAAGTAAAGCCTCTGAATATGTAGGCTACTGCTATTGTTCAAGTTACTAATAATAAAAGTATCAAGTTATGCAATTAAAATTAATCGCACAAAGAGTTCATAGGAAAGTAGTGAGCCATCTGACCAACAATTGTCTCACCCATCGAGAAGCAGCGTGGGTGACCGAGGCACTGGTCGCAACGAGACGTTGCAGTTTTACACTTCTTGGGAGGAAAGCGAATCGGTCGCTCGACGCTGTACGTTTGGTTGAAGACCTCCCGCAGCAGCGCAGAGTTGTCAGTACAGGCAATGCTGTTGGAGGCGGGCAGGAGATGGTCGGGATACGTGCCCTGACAAGAGCATTGCTAACGTGCCAAGCACAAACAAGTTTGCATTTCGCCAGTCATAAATCTTTCAGCAGTGCTTAGCTAGTCTCCAGTCAAGTCGCTGTGTACACAGCTACATGACAGAGTGTAGAATTGGAGGGCACGAATAGAAGCGGGCAAAATTCAGGCATTCAAATTTAAAGCTTAGTCGCACTGCAAAGATGGTCACACGTGAAATAGTCAACGATCCTTCAGATAACGCATTAGCATGACAAAATTTCATACCTAGCATGGTTCGGACACATGAAACTTTAAATTTAACTCCTCGACACTAGCAATAGCACGCGAATCCATATCTTCCAAAATCCATATCACGCTAATGCATGATCCAAAGAAAAGTCAAATTTATAGTCTACTTAGTGATAAAGGGCCTATTCATATCTCGAATGACTTCATATAATATAAAAATAAATATTGTGCAAGGCCTATGGCATGACCCATTTGTAGCCCACACCGTAAGTTTGCAGAAATTGCAGGCTAATGACCAGCCGGGATGGGATGTCAGCTTTGATACTTAGCCTGTACCACACGTTACATCGGTTATGCAGAAAAATGCACAAAATGCACAAAATGCACAAAATGCAGAGCTTTGTTAAATAGCAACGTGCAGAAGAATACGAACAGTACAGTACAACAAATATCAACAAAATGATGTATCAGTGTTACCACTGAACTAGAATGAACATTGATTCTGGGTAGTAAACTTATGGCAGTTCTAAAAAGACTACTAGATGCAATTTTTTGCCAATTTTTTTTCACAAAATTTGGCGATTGTATTAGAAATCAGATCTCTTATTGACAGAAATATACCTAAATCCATTTGATAATGAAATGTGTTAAATGTAGCTAAACTACCTGATACTAAATACCATCCAGGATCACGGTACGCTTTCATTTTAATGACATAATTTTTTTGTAAAAAAAGGTATAGTTATTGCCCGTCTGTACTTCACAGGAGGGTGACTATAGAAGTAACTTTTGCACGCCATTTAACAAGCACTTCGACGTTAAGTTGAAGGTTTTAAAAAAATCAATATTTTTCATAACGCCACGACTGAATTTGTCATTAAATCTTTTATAAAGTAACCAAAAATCAAAACATGATAGTAATTCTTTTAAGGAACGGTCATACAACTCTGTATAACGCTTTGAAGCTCTAATGGGTTACCAATTCTTTAATAGATAAATCATCCAAAGGCCATATGACCTAGGCCATAAGGCCTACAAATAGCATAAATTTGAGCCCGTTAAGGGTGCGATACAGAAACATGTACTTACTTCACGTTCTTAAACTATGGCACTTGTTTTAAATTTGTTTGTAAGCAATTTAGCTGTCATTTTCTATGTGAATCATTAAGTTGCTTGCGATAATTCTGATTGACAAAATGCCTAAATTTTTCGGACTGATTGCAATGAATAAGGCAATTCATACAACAACACAGAAAAATTAACAGAATCTCACCGAATAGACCGATGCTAAAATATTTGAAGAGACTCGCAATCATCTCTTTACACTTTTTAATGCAACTCAGACATGATCACAACACAATAGCATCTATTTCATGCATAGTGACAAAAGGACGATATCGGCAATATTTAAATAAGAAGCTCATACGTATATGACGACAACGAGTTCAACTTCCACTCATGCAGGTAATTGATGCAATGTGATCTATCTCATACAACGAAGTTACTAAAAGTGCTACCTAAAATAATGTCATGTAGTGCCACTTTTATCTCTGTTTTAAACCGAGCGAGATGAGATCTATACATTTAGCAGCTCGCTGCGATGATCTTTTGCTCAAACAAATTTCTCAAGGACATTGTTATTGCCATACAATAATCACGCCGTCAGTCGGTAAAGCTTTTACATTGCCTGCTATTAATTAGTAGCATCTGTGAGTAAGCCTCCAGAATGCTAAATCGGCGAATACGCATGTATCTTCTAAGCAAAGTGAAGTTGTCAAAAGCTTATATGGTAATGCCTACACTGACGTTACTTTTCTTAGCAAATAATACCATTTGTTCCTTTTGTACATGAGCTTTACTCGCAATGGTGCAAGCCAATATGACAATAAAGTAGGCCTAATCAACTACCAAATAGCTTACGTTAAAGCGTTTTGTTTGATGGCGTTCAACGTTTCTTTAAAATAGCAGTGTCATACTATCCTTTATAACTAGTAGCCTATGACCCACTAAAGCAATGCTCATTTCACGGCAAAACTGCCATTTTATGTTTTAAGCCCCATCTCAAAGCCTCGGCAATTGTTCGCCAGTTTCTCCCTAGGGAAGCATCGAATGGAAACTCGTGCATTAAATTCTCCCAATCAGAACTCGCTCGCCTCTCTCGCTGGCACAGCGTCTGTATCGCAGTGATTTACACAACCCCCCCCCCTCAAAATCACCAACACCCCCCCTGAAAAGAAAAAACAACACCACCCCTCAGCATCCCCCCTCTAGAGGGTGTACGTCCCTATTGCATTCTCGGTTTACAAAAATATAGATGGTTTGAAAACGGACAAAACATCATTAGGCAGTAAAATATAATCGCATACTGTGTAGTAACAAGAGAGTCAGAAAAACATTTGAGGTTCTGAAAAATTTCTCTCAGCAGCTCCTCCGGTCGCTCGCAACTTCTCTCCCGACAGGGAAAATATGACACCCCCCCTGACTTCTCTAACACACCCCCTGAAGCAAAATCTTTTAACTATATCGTCCTGCTGTATCGTCCTTCCGCATCTGACAGCGGTGGGCGTTAATATAGCATGACCTAGCATAAAGAACCCGGAGCTCTCCCAATGGCGGACCTAGAGCTACATCCAGTCCGGAAAGCGGACATCCTGTGTTCTGTTTTGATGGGCAACACTGTGTGGCGTACGTACATTTTTGGACCGCCGTGTATAGTCAACATTTTTGTAGGCAAATCTATGCGTTGTCTCCCACACAATGTCGATTTGGTTCGCAGTCGCGCATTGCCGCTATATCAGACGACAACGGGACTCGCTAGGGCGCGCCTAATGCACACGCTGCACGCCACCCAACCACATTCATCTTGCACTAGTGATAAGAGAGATGGTATGCTCGCTAGAGGCGCATGGGATAGGAGGCGCGCGGGACACAAAAAAGGATTGACAACTAAAAATGGCAGCCATCAGCGTAAACGATTTAACTAATAGAAATCCAGTTCAGTCTGATCTAGCGGCAGCCGCAATTTATGAGGCGCTTGTCGATGGTAATTTTTTTCAGTTTTCATGTTCTTTTCATGTACTAATGCTTCAGTTGTGAATTCATAACATTTGGCACTATTCTACCATGAAATTCATTTTGCCTTAACTGATGTGTTAGGGTTATTTTGTTTTTCGCTCCTACTTTCGGTTCGGCAATGACGGATCGAAGAATATCATAGCAATGTTCTTCGTGCGACGCAGATGCATACACATAAAACTCCCATCAAAGGGACCAAGTCTGAAGATCATAACAGAATTAAAGCATCCGTAAACTGGTCCAAATGGCCGAATCATAAACGCAGTACTTATCAATGCAGTCATAATTTTCCACTGATTATTTCTTGCATCAAATTCTGTGTATGAGCAAGATTTTGTCAGCAGATCACTGCGGATATAGCGTCCAATGCGCGCTCTCATGGCGTTGGGTTGAGAAAGCTGCATTCACTCTTATGATATCAGATTCGATAGAATGATACATTGAGTCCATTGTTAAAATATGCAATATTTGGATTATGATAAAATTGCTTCGTTTTGATAGCTAGTCAGCCGCTGTCAAAGTGATGGGTAACTTAAAACTGCGCCGGTCACTGCTATATAATACAAATTAGATTTTATGCAATCTATATTATATTATTCGCAAACAGTTTATCAGAATTAGAAAGGCAGAACCGGTAGGCTATAGTTGCCAACGGTCAATCAACTAGCACGGTGTGTGAGCTTTGATATCCACATGAAATATAATATATTACCCATATATAATATATTATCCATATATAATATATTATCCATATATAATATATTATCCATATATAATATATTATCCATATATAATATATTATCCATA